>JAQZBX010000058.1:0-76520 GCA_029593785.1 Cabassous unicinctus | reverse complement strand
TAAGTTCATAATGTTTACTGAACACTTATAGTTTATGTATGTTACTGTATGAATTATATACTTCAATAAATTGTTTTTAAAAAATAACATACAGAATACAAATAAATTAATTTTTTTAAATAATGAAAACATTTTTAGACATTATATCTTTCATCAAACAACCCAGTTGAAAAATGGGCAAGTGATTTGAATAGACACTTCTGCAAAGAAGAAAAACAAATGGTTAAAAAGCACATGAAAAGATGCTCAACATCACTAGCTATTAGAGAAATGCAAATCAAAACAACGAGATATCATCTTACATCTATTAGACTGGTGGTATTAAAAAAACAGAAGACTGCAAGTGTTGGAGAGGATGCGGAAGAAAGGACACACTTATCCACTACTGATGGGAATATAGAATGATGCAGCCATTGTGGAGGACAGTTTGGTGGTTCATCAGGAAGCTAACTATAGAACTGTCATATGATCCAGCAATCCCACTGCTTGGAATAAACCCAGAAAAATTGAAAGCACAGACACAAGCAGATATATACACACCAGTGTTCATAGAGGCATTATTCACTATTTCCAAAAGTTGGAACAACCCAAATGTCCATTATGAATGGATAAGCAAACTCTGGTATATACATACAATGGAATATTACTCAGCTGTAAGAAGGAATTCAGTATTAACACATGGGATAACATGGATGAATCTTGAAGACCTTATCTTGCGTGAAGTAAGCCAGGCACTGAAGGGCAAATAGTACATGACCTCACCAATATGAATTAAGCAAATTGAGCAGACTCACAGAGCTAGAGTCTGGAAGACAGGTTTACAGGAGACAGAAAGGGAGTAAAGGATGGAGAGTCAATGGCAAAATCTATAAGTTGGAAGGGTGTAGTTGTGCAGTGGATAGGTGTGACAGTGGTGCAGTGATGCTATTGGGTTTGACAGTGCTGGTCTGTGAGGGGAGTAGGTTGTGGGGGTTGGGCTGGACTATCCATTTAACTGGGAGGAGGTCAGAGGAAAGAGCAGGTGAACTCAGGTATGTGGTTAAAACGCCAACATTGGTAATGTTCTTTTGGCAAATATGGCAGGGGAGGATTACTGATGTAGGGTGCTGGATGTGGGGAGAGGGCAGTACATACAGGACAGGGTGTACCTGGGGCCGGCTTCTATGGAATATGTAAGTGTTCATCTTGTCATACTGTATTATATCAGTGGTGGAGACTCACAAAATAAAGAAGAAAATATTAAACTCTCATCCTGGGGATTTGTGCTATGTTCTCAAATTGAGGGGTAAAAGTCTCTTAAGAAAATAGGCAGTGCCTAATAAAAGACAACAAACCAATATACCTAGCCCTCAATATTATTGCAAGTAATTATGAATCTTATTCTTCAAAAAGTGAAACTTAGTGGTTACCATAGGTCCTAAGGAAGGGAAGAATAGAATAGATGGAACATAGGGCATTTTTAGGGCATTAGAATTGTTCTGCATGATCTCACAATAATGGATACTGACCATTTTAAATTTTGTCAAAATTTATAAAAGTGTGCGGTCCAAAATATAAATCATAATTTAAACCATTGACCATGGTTAATAGTAATGCTTCAATATTTGTACATCAATTGTAACAAATGTACCTTCCGCATGTTAAATGCTATTAATAGGGGAGAGGAGAAAAAGGGGAGGTCATGGGGCATATGGGAATCCCCTATATTCTCTACGTGACTTTTCTGTAACCTAAGGCTTCTTGGAAGATGAAAAAAGAAATAAGACACTGGGGGAATATACAGAAGAAAATGTCACTGTACATTCAAGACAACAGATCTTACAGTGATGAAAGACATAATGTCTGATTATAGTAAATTGTACTGCCTCCTTTCAAACAGATTTGAATGAATGAAAGAATAAAGATATGAATTAGTTTTGTTGGTCTTACCTGAATGAAAGTATTTACTTGGCATAATAGATAATTGAATAGACTATAACAGCATTTTCTTAGCCATATTATTTTAGACTTTTCTCCCTTTGTCCAAAATTTTCAAGTTTTACTCTATTTCTAAATATACTAGCTATGTCTCAAAAAATACCCATACTATTCCTAACTGCTGAGTATATTACCTTACATATCGATAAATGCTCAGTTGAGTAATAATAATAATAACAACAACAGTAATAGAGAACTTACCATATATCAGCAATTTAACTCATTTAATCATCTTTAATAACCTTAGATGGCAGGTGAAATTATTACCCTCGATGAGGAAATTGAGACACAAAATGGTTAAATAACTTCTCAAGGTCACAAAGCAAATATGTGACACAGCGGGATTCTAGTTCAGGTAGTTTGATCCCAGAATCCACACTTATAACCTCTGTAGGCAGCTGTGTCTCTATAAGATACATGTCTACAATATATGTTTCTTCATATGAACTTACCTTCTGTGAACTAGATTTATACTTTTGGGAATATAGTTTATTCAGAATTTTTCTTACTACATATATATATTAAAATTAAACTAGTAATCATCTCTAGGGTGAATATTCTGCTTCAGATGGCGAATAAGTTACATTGCTCAACATGACTTTACTTCCCAATAACATAATCAAAAGTGATGTTAAGCTTCTGAGAATCCAAGGAGGCAAGCAAACTACATAATACTATCGCTCTTTTAAATATGAAGAAATTTACATACATGGAAGGAAATATGGAGCAGAAAGGAATTAACACATGGCAGAGCCATGATTAAATCCAAGATATTCTGAGTCTAGAGTAACCACTGTACACTACAATACTTTGCTGTGAGTGCTATGCTTCTTTTATGTTAGATCTGCAAAAATGCTATTTTTTCCATAGAAGTTGTGCCTATGGCAAGGCAGGTGCACTTTATCTATTTAATGTGTTCCGTGAAATGAACATCTCAGTGACTCATATTTCTACTACAGTCTCACCTGTTCATGTAAATGACAATTATGTAATGATTTGAAATGAAAAGGATATCCTTTCCAAGGGTCCCAATTGGTAATTCCCAACTCTGAAGAGAATATTTTAGAGACATTCATCTGTGCAGGTATTGAAGGTAGAGGCCATAAACTCTGAAATCATCGAAATTCTATTCATAAAGCAAAGATCTGCTAAATTCTGTTCAAAAAGGGACTCATTTGGAATGTTCTCATTGAGAAAGGCAAATGGTAATATATGAGGCATTTATTCTACTGGCATTTTGGAAAACTGTAAGAAAAGTTACAGAAATTGAATAGCAATCACGAAAAAGAGAGATAACACACCCAACCTCCCAATGTTTTGGACTTTAGAGTAGATTTATTGAAATTTAGGCAAAGAACTGAAAAGGATGGACCATATTCCCAATAATTATACATTGTCCATCTCATTATTCTGGATAATTTCATGTTCCTTAAAAAGCAGATTATATTTGTGATAGAGAAATATTGAATAAATTAGAAACATGTGAGATGAATATTAGCAAATTAAAGTGGATGGTCATAAAGCAATAATGGAAGAATTCTGAAGCACATAAACAGAAGCATTAAAAAATCTTCAGAGTAACAAAAGCACAATATACTAATCAAATCTACAGTAGAAGTGAAGATGTGATTTTCCATATGTTAGTCTATGTATCACTGTAACTGAGCCAAAAAATTACTAAAACACAAAAAATATGACTTTCATTTGAACAAGTGATTTTTATAACTGAAGAACTTTATTGCAACTCATGTATAGGTAGCACTACTTTAAATAGCACGTGATTAAGTAAATTCAATGTTAATTATTCAACCGAGTCACAAAGAGATGTTTATGCAGTTATGGCATCCAGGTGAAGGTTTTTTTTTAGTGATACAGCTTTAGAAACAAGAATTGGGTTAGTCAGCTCATTTTACCATTCCTGTTACAAATCTCATAATCACAATAAATATTATTCCATTTCTTTATGACAATCACAATATTAGGTGATGCTTTTATTTCACAACATGTACTTTCAAGGCCTATCAAAAGAAGTCATTAAAATCTGAAAATTCACAGTGAACATGGACTGCATTTCTTCCACCTGCCCACAGCAGCCTCTAGGGAAGAGAAGGTCTTTGCTGACATTTTATACAAAATATATGAATTTCAGACAGTTTCCATATTTGCATAATGATTGAAATATCATAAACAAAAATTCATAAAGTTGTATTTATCACATAAAATTTATCTATCTAATTAACAAAGACTAGCATTTACATTACTTAGTTATTCTCCTTTCCTTCCATTAAAATAAATAATAATAACAGGTTGTGAAAGTGGATGTAGCATGAGCATCAGATATCTTTGGATATTATATTCAGCGCATCTGTTCCCAAATCCATAGTGAACTTTCCATAAGTCAAGTGAGACTGATGGAAACATACCTAAATTGGTTTCCAGAACTCAGGACAGGTCAGCACAGCCAAGCGGATGCAGAGGGTGGCACAGTTATCCAAGTAACTTTGCCTATTACTGAAGCAAAGAGGAATTCTATCAAACAGCCACTCAACAAATTTCAGGAAATAAAAAATAACTTCTATGTTTTTTTTAAACAAACTTGGCTTAAAAAAATGAAATTAATATTGTCCTAGGAATAAGGAAATTGCTCCACCTTGAGTGACATCATATTTTGTGCTTCAAAATCTCTACTAGTCTGCATAGGGATCTGTTTGATGTTTTGCAACTTAGATTTTGTAGAACTCAGGAAAGTTTCCACTAGCAAAGAATAATCCATCACAGTGAAAGGTAGAAATAAATTGGAAAATTTCTCAATGTGTGTTTGTGAGAACACTAGTCCTGCAAGATATCCCTCCTCAAAAACAGTTTCATGATCAACTGTATTTGGGAATTGCCATATGTTATCCGTTGAATGTACTTTCTGAACTTTATGATGGTGTAACCTAAGAATGCCTTGAAGAGTCAGAGCATATGAATCATCAAGGAGAAAGGCATCAATATAGCAACCATACATGCTTAAAATAGCAACTATAATGTATCATGTAAATAAAAGGTACTTGGTAATATGAGATTTCAACAGTAGGGTTTGACCTAGTCTGAGAAGTCAACAAATGAGGTCTTCAGGAAGTTTCAATTGAAATGAGATTTGATGCATTTGTAGGAGTTAACTAGAAAAAGAAATAAAGGCAATGATAAAACATAATAAATGCCCTGCAGCAGCAGAGAGAAAAACACTCTATGAGAAACATAAAATAGATCTGTATTACTGGGACATAGTAAAGCTGCTAAGTATAAGAAGTATGCAGGACCAGAATGTGCAAATCCTTAAAGGCCATTTTTTAAAGGTGCCTTAGCTAAGCAAGGAAACCATTCTGGAATTTATGAAATGAAATATGTGCATTTCAAAAATACACTTGGTGCTGAGGAAAGTGTGGAGAAGAAACAGAGTTCAATGGGTACACCAGTCTGAAGAAAATACAGAAATACAGGTAATAAATATTCTTAGATTGGCCCAGAGTGATAGTGGTAAAAACTTAGTAGAGGAAACTTCTTTGTGAGACACTCAGGAAATGGATTAAATACAGAGAGAAGGAAGAATAAAGTGATTGCGATAACCCTAGGTTTCTGACTTGCATAATTGGAAGGAAATGGTGAGGTACATTGAAATGGGGAATCTGGAATGGTGAGGATTATGAGATCAGTTTTATGTATATTGATTTAAATGTATCTGGAAATTTCACTCAAGGTAAAATCTGGCTTGGTGTTAAAAACTGATACTCTTCCTTGTAGGCAGTAAATGACATTATTTGCAAGGATGATATGCATTAATTATTACTCATAAAGGGGATCTGTGAAATAGTATCTAAATTAGCAGAGGATTAGAGGTATTAGTATAAACTTGATTACAAAATAATTCACTAGATAAAATATATAAACCTTTTGATATATTATAAGAAGCACACACATAAACACATTAACCCATAAAAAGCCAAAAGATTATGTTCATAGTCTTATTTTAAAAGGCATAACTCAAAACTAAGAAAAGATATCTGATAATCACCCAATTAAGAGAAAGCATTTCAGACTGAATCATAGAGCAAAATCCAAACCCATGTTGTATATAAGAAACACAACTGAAAACAAATTAATTCAGTAAAGTTAAAAATAAAATTATGGGCAAATGTATATCCAGCACAGGAAAGAAGAGTGGGAGGAAAGGAGGGAAGAAAGAAAATAGAAACCCCAAATACACTAATTTAACTAAGAGCTTCCCAATTTAATTGATCATTGGTTCCTTCTTCCAATAGCATATATTAATAGCCAAAAATATTATTGTTCCATGGATGGCATTTTTATAAAACACTGGTCTGTGAAATTAAAGGAAAAAACAACTTCTGAATACTTTATTAGGCACTGACAATTAACTTCCTTAAATATTCTCAAATCTGGTGGACATGTAAGATGTGTATTGCTAACAATATAATTAAAAACCCCTGCATAAAAATGACATCTATAATTATAAACATTGCAAGGAATGATTTGCAATAGAATAAGAAAAAGGGCTGCTGGATATGAGTGAGCTTGAAATCATTTCATGCTGAACTAGCACCATTAGTCCTTTGAATGACCTACATTTTTAATTTGGCATGAAACCATTTCAAGATATGTAGTGAAACTAATGAGGCTGCTACAACTGTGTAAAGCAATAATCAACACTACTTTATTGTGGAGAGTTTATTAAGTCCATGCATGAGGTGAACTAACTTTTTCTTTTAGAAAGAAGGGAAACGTATTTATACTGTTTTCCTGCATTAAAAAAAATATATTCTAAATGTGTACGATGCCTTGAAGAAGGCCAACATTGTTAGTTATTTTCAAACAAATGTTGCGCTCCTTGGAGAATTATTCAATGCAATGATTACAGGGACAGTTTTAGCTTTTCTTGGAATGTTTCTTCAACTATTAAGAAAACAATGATCCTGTGAGAAAACTAATGGTAGTAAAAGACAAAAAGGTCTGCTCTGCTTTTGGATGGGACATAAACTAAGCACCTATCTTCAATCAAGAGTTTTCTTAACATAACAATGGGTTTCTTCTAAAGCAATTTTGATCAATAATAGTAAAACTTAATATGTTAGCCTAATATATCTGATGGCCGAATAATTTTCAAGGTGTGATACACATAGGAGTCTTTTGTTTGTGAGTCAGTAAAACCTCAACAACACTGTGGAGGTTTTTAAGAAGTGTATTTCACCCAAGAAAAATATGAATATTTATTTCCCTTTCTTTTTAAAAGTTTTGCTAATTACTATTATGGTCATACGAGAGTATTTTTCTTCATCTCTTTTTTGTCAATAATGTTGAAAAGAAAACAAATTTATTTCTCTCTTTGGAGCAGTCTGTTTCTCTCGGGTTACATAATGAAATTAGCTTCTAGAGTGCTACATCATCTGCATGCTATACTCACAACTGTAAGAATTCTTATATGGACTATTTTCTTTCCCAAAAGATCAAATGATATATGTTTTGATCACTTAAGAACAAAACTGATATTATTTTTCTTTAAAATTTGTCTTTGAAATTTGTATGTAGAGCAGAATTTCTGTAATTTTCCTTTTAAAGATTAGAATGTTGTCACCTATATTGACATTCTGTAGATGATGACAAAATAAACAATGATACCTTAAATGGATCCTTAAAATATAATTTCAAAGTAGATTTCATACAGTAAAACTCAGAGAAAAAAAAACATGCAACAGGTGTATAGATTTCAATAAAATTTAATACCCTTGGAAACTAGTAAGAAAATTCACTTACAGGAAAGTATTGCATGCATTTGGGAAAAAATAAAATGTCACCTGGGAGAGGAAGTTGCTTTTAAACCTGTGTGACACACCAGCACAGAGCTCTCTGAAGCTTTAGAAAACATCTACATCATATTTTTTTTCCAATTCTACTGTATTGCAATAATCTGCCTTAATATATAAATCTCTTCCAAGCACACATTAGAGCTTTTCCAAATTGCAAACATATTTTTTTTTCTATCTTTGCCTAGCTCTTTATCTTTGTGAGTGCACATTTGTAATAGGTATTAATTCGGAGCCCACTGGAAAATGCTATTGGAACTATTAATTCAGAACCCCAAGACAGAGGACAAGTGAAAATTTTCAGAACCTCAGAAAAGCTTTCAAAAATCCAAAGAAATGTTAACTTTCTTTATTAAGGTCCACTGGTAACTAAAATGTATGTAAACTATAGTCCAGTTTCTGGTGCCATTTATCTTTAAGTACCAAAACTTTTATTCTAATGAAGATGAATTAACTATGAATTCTTTCATTCATAATTAATTATGTGTATGGCAGTGTTACAATTTTTAGCTAATACATTGATATTTGAAATTGAATAAATTGAAAAAAGGAAGTTAGAAAACCAGTTTGATAAAGTTGAATAGTATACATGTATCTGGAATTCATAACAGAAGGCAAACAAGATATATTTATGTGTGTAAACTTACATTTAAATATAGAATACATAAATTTAATATCCTTTAAAAGTAGGATGATGACACATCAACTGGTTCAAAAATACTTTTAATTGCTACCACAATCCATTCCCCCAAACATATAGTCATAGTTAAATAGTGGATTGAATGTCTTTCCATTATACCAAAATCTATGAAGACTGACCTGAATCTTATTCTTTTTAAAACCATCAGCTCATAATATTGTGCTTGACGCCATGTAAAGGCTGAAATGTTGGTTATAAAGATTTCACTGTTCCATTTCTCAAGTTAGTCCCACATGTTTGGTACAGTGCTCAACAAACTTTCCTTTTCACCCAACTGTCTTTTACCTACAGCCAAGGTAACCAATAATGACTATAAATTTCAGCCATTACATCTATTTTTTTAATTTGAATTTCTAAAATCTTACCTGTAGCTTTTGAGGTCCAGAAAGGATAGAAAATAATGGTTGTCAAATTCTGTCAGGAATAGGGTCTGGATTGTTACCTCCCTTTCATGTCAGGTAGGAAGCATTTATTCAGTACAAATGCAAGTATTCAAATACATACATATATATACATACTTGAGCAAAGGTTTGGGTTTTTTTAATATTTGAGAAATTTGTTCTAAAACCACTGAAGGACATTAGACTTCTTTCTTGATAAAGTATAATAAATAACAGCATATTTATAATTCTTCAATGTCATCAGCTTGGGCCCTGAGAGACTGAATATACAAATGGCCAATGGCTGCATATATATATGAAAATAGAACTGTGACCCACAACCTCTGCAGCAACCAGCCAAGGAAGCCAAACCCACAGGTTCTCAGCAATTGACCCACAAGAGTGAGGATTTGGTCAATGACTGCAGCTTCCCAAATTTTTGAACCCACTTCAAACCAGAGAAAGCAAAATATTTTCCCCAAACTAATCACACACGTCCTGCTTCTAGTTAGCCCACTTTCAGTTTCCCCATGTCAACAACCTCCAATCAGTTCTTAAGTGAAGTCTTCCCTTTTTTCTACTATAAAGCTTTCCCACTCTGCTGGCTGCCTTTGAGCTTCAGCCAACACAACTGATGGTCCTTTGCTGTAGCAGGCTATGAGTAAATAGCCTCTGCGTATCCTCCTTTGGGTTATTTTCATTCATACTCATAGCCCTAAAGCTGCTCCATGTTTTTTTTTGTTTGTTTGTTTTATTTTATGTCCCACTATGGTCTAAGAATTAAGATCGGGTTCTGGCCAATGCTTTTACAAAGTAAATATTATGAAAGAGTTTGTTTTTCTTTTATTTTTGGTCCTCTAATTTACTAACTTTATGTTTCCCAGCATCACACTGCATTTTTAAAAATAGCAATGTGTTGCTATAAGATGATACTTATCATTCCAACCACTAATTTAGTGTGCATGGAAATTTAGGATTATTATGAAACAAAAATGTTGTTAGTATTCCAGGTACTGTTCTAATAAATAGGGTAATTATAAATGGTACAATTTTCTCCAACCAAATCTGATCCATAAACGTATATAATAAAACTTTGCAAAATCTCTCATAAAGCCTAGAACCAAACAAGAAAGACACTAGATCCAAATTTGAGCTAAATTTCTTTGAAAATATCCCTAAAGCTGGTGGCTTGGATGATATATATATTGCACATCTGAACTTATTTTCCAGAGACTGGAGTAAAAGAAAATGCAGAGTGTAGAAATGTAAGATTTTTTTCTGTTTAAATCTATTCAGGAACTAAAGTTCCGTGTAATTTCTCTTTGCTTTATAATGCTGTTTGGATAGTAAATCTATTAGGAGAGAAAATTACTCAAAGATTTTACTTCTGCTTAAAGCTTCACCTTTATTCCTTTTCTCTTACATTTCTTCATTTTTAGTACAGGTACTGAACATCAGTGAGATGGATCCCAGATTGCAGCTGAAGATGAAACCAAGAACCTCAATGAAAATTTGGAGCATCTAAAAATATATTTATTTTGAAGTCATGGCAGATGTCCTCAACAAAATGACATGGGAAAGAAACATCTAAAACTAGCTAGAACAGGGCTCCTCAAACTTTAATTCCCTCTGGGGATCTTGATAAAATGCAGATTCTGAGTCAGTAGGTCTTTGATAGAGTCAGAGATTCTGCATTTCTAACAAGCTCCCAGATGCTAATCCTGTTGCTTACCACATTTTGAGTATCTAGGACCTACTGACATTCAATATGGGGATAAAAAGTCACATGCAATTGTTTTATGCAGACCAAATATATGCTTTAGGAAAACAAAGTGAAAACTCTAGTCTTAATATCCTCCACATTTGTGGAATATCTTTTCTCTACTCATAGGGTTGACTGTGAAAATTAGAGGAGAACAATTCTTGTAAAGTGCTTGACTCAGTACCTGGCAACTACTAAGTATATGATCAATGTCAGCTAATACTGTGGCCTAATTTTTAAAAATTGAATCTTAATACATAACATTAAATTCATATTTTCTGTGTATCAGGCACTGTTCTATACTGACAATTTGAAGTTCTTTTTTTGAATCTCAAACAATTATGTTCTCAGACTAATCTATTCCTGTGGGGGTGCTTTGATTGCATTAAATTCAGTTAAGGGGACTTTGATTAGATTACTTGATAAGATCACTTTAGGGCTTTTAATAATACCACTTCAATGAGTTGTAAGCCAGCTTGGGTCTCCTCCCTCTTGCTGGGTCTGATATAAAAGGAGACACAGAGAGGAAGAGACAGAGAGAATGGAAGCCACCATTTTGGCCCTGCAATGTGAGAGAGGACTTGAGGATTGCTGGCAGCCAAAGCTGAAGCACGAAGCCTCCAAGAGGCTGGGTCCATGGAGCAGCTCAAGGCTGAAGAGACAAGCCCTGTGTCTGGTTGCCTACAGCTGAGCTCCAGGATATGGTAGATTCTGAAGGGGAAAGCAGAGACCTTGGCAGAGATCAGCAGCCATCTTAGCCATGTGGCAGGAGTCCAGGATCACCAGCAGCTGACTTTGGTGAGAAAGCATCTCTGCTGATGCCTTTATTTGGGCATTTCTCACCTCAGCACTGTAAAATTTACCCCAAGTAAAATCCCCATTATAAAAGCCAGCCAATTTCTGGCGCCTTGCGACGGCAGCCCTTTGGCAAAGGAAGACATACCCTTTACATCAACTAATTCAAAAATGAAACTATTCTTAATCTCTATTTATGAGTAGAAAAACTAAATCATTGACAGTTTAGGTGACCTTCCCAAAACCTATGGGTGAAAATTGGGAGAATAGGGATTCAAATCCATGTAGTTCCTTGCTAGAGCCAATAATTTTGAGCTAATATTCAAGATCAGGTTATCAAACCAGACTTACATGAATCAGAGATCTTAACCAGTGTCAAACTTTACTAAATAATGTCTGGGGCACAGGCAATTAGAGAACTCATACAAAGTAGAGATGTCAAGGGCTACTCCCAAGGTTGTTCTCATGCTGGAAAAACTCCTCTGGCCCAGAATATATGAGATTTCTGAGTGAAGTTCACAGAATCATGTCATAGAAGGGGAGCATTCAAAGGGTGAAATATCTCTATTTTACACTCCAGAGAACTGTATCACCTATATGACATTGTCTAGAAGCCATGCTTATTTATCTAGCGTAAACTGTAGCCATGGACAACCTGCTAAGAGCATTTCAGAGATAAAGTCTCTTCCTCCTAGACAAATATCTTTTGTCTACTTATACAGAGGTCAAGTTAACAAGGAGATTAGCACAGGAGATGTACTTACTCCCCATATACTAACTTTTTCACCCCGACTCCCCAACCTACAGTGAAAGGGATGAATGGATCAGAAGCCAGCTGCTTTACTTCGTCAAAACCTTTAACCAATAGGCAACAGACCTATTTAATAGTAGATAGTATGTTGTTACACTTAGACACAAACTGAGTAGCTAATAAATAATGATGATAAAATTAGAAAATGCAGTCACAGTTTTGGGAGTTATTTATTTATCTGGATATTCCCACTGACAGAGACAGTCAGAGCTTAGGAACATGGACAGAAATACCGAGGGAACAATCACCAGGATGCAGAGCAGGGAATGTGGTCCTCAGTCCAGGAGCGTAGGAGAAGATGTACCAAAGAGCAAGATGTAGGGGTTCAAAGGGCAAGGCAGCCAAGAGGGATACAGGAGAGAAGAGATCAGTCAGAGTATCACAATCAAGCTCCGACATGCAATAATACCAAAAACTTTAGCAGCTATTTGGGTCAGGCCCAAAATTTCAGATGATTTTGTTTTATGTTTTTTAGGAGGTACCAGGGAATAAACCCAGTACCTTGTACATGGGAAATGGGTGCTCAACCACTGAGCTGCATCTGCTCCCTTAAGATGAGTTTTGATGAATATAGTGTACAGTCCCAGTGCACCTTGACTGGGTCTTACAGGTGGAAGCAGATAATAGGTAGCAGCTGTCTAGAAATAAGTTGCCTAAACTGGGGGAAGCAGCAACACCAGGTTAAACCCATTGAAGTTGAGAGAAGCAGAAGTTGGGACCATTTCTGAGATCAATTGAAATTGCATGATTTTCAAAGGAAACAACTTCTATAATTCCATTCTGACCAACTGCTTCATTTCTATATTCTATCTTTGCCTAATATTTCAACTCAGTCAATCCTTTTTCATTATGACTTCATTTTACCCAAAATGTTTCTATTAATGCACATTTGCCAGAGTAAAAGTGTGCTCTATTCCAGGATAAAATACTTAGGTTGAAGAACACAGCACCCACAAAATTGCTCTTATACATGCTGATTAATTTAAATTTAAGAGTCTTGGTTAATCAGCACATTTTAAATCATAATCTGCAATCCCAAAGATGCATGGCACATCTGTGTATGTTATTTGTTTTGATATGATAAAAAATAAATGAGGTTGGATTGATTTTAAAGGCTAAGCGTGTCTGGGGATTTGTCAGAAACCAGCATAAGGGGAGATACATTTTGTCTTATGGAGACCAAGAAGAGTGAAATTCAGCATTTCCAGGAATTCCACAAATACATTTTTAAAGTGTGTAGATAAATAAAAATGTTTAACAAAACGATGACAAGGATTTCTTTCAAAAGAGCTCTCATAAAATCCAGTAGCAAAGTTCATCTTAACTGTACAGAATGAAATAAATTGCCATCTCTAATATCGCTGGGTGATGGATGGAAAAAATATGTACATTTGCTATTGATTTAGGACACTAAGCTGCTTTCCAGGTCATTCAGTATTTTGTGATAAATTATGCCTACCAGCTCTCCAGGATTGTGTATGTGTATGTGCTCATTTCTTTGTTTCCTGAGACCATCACCTAGGCAATTAATGAAGAGCTCCCATTCTTGTGAATGAATTCACAGTTAATTGCCTCAAACAATTCACTTTCTCATTTTGATTGTTGCAAATTTCTAAAACTACTGAATCCTCATTGCAAATCATACATTTCTCTCCCTGTGACTGTGTAAGCCACTTTTGTGATCTCAGTTTCCTATGCTTTAAAAGAGCCCCACTATTTCTTGTCCTCAAAATTCACAAATGTGTGAAGTGCAACAAAAGGAGATTGAATACAAAAACATCGTTAAAAAAGGCAATTGCAGTACGAACATTAAATCATTATATTTGTGAAGATTCTGCTTGCCCATTAGGATTTTTTGTAACCCAGTTATTTTTACCAATCACATTCTTTCCCATATTCACTTCAGAACTAGCATCCTGTGTCACTAGGCTGAGAACACAATCAGTGCTTATAGAAACTATAGATGTGTACTACCTAGACTTGCTGTGATATAAAAACAATGAGACAAAGTGAGATAGTCTACTATTTCTCCTAAGCCCATCTCTGTTTATTTTTTATTGCTCCTGGATTTAATTTCAGTGCCTAAGCATGTCAGCACATGTTTCTTTTACTGGTATTTCCAATCCATTGCAAACGTTTATATCCTCAGAAACCTTCTGCCATGCTATGTTTTCTCACTTTTCCTATAAGGTTTAAGATTTTTAAAAAGAAGTCTGTGGTAGTCCAAATGCAAAACACACTTTCTAAGTGAATGTGAGTATACATCATGATTGATGCAGGGATTTTCCCAGAGCCCTCTGGCCTGACATGCATTATTGGCCCATGCAGAGAGTGCTGTGCCAGCATTTTCACTCAGTAAACGACCTTCTTACTACTGAGCTTCTAACACCTACATAGCTATATCTAGTGACTGAACCAGGAACCATAATCAATGGGGAAAAGGCATGCTTTATTTATATCAGGGAAATACAGGGCATCAAAAACAAAAACCAAAACAAAACAAAAAACCCAAAAACCGATGTTGCATAATTGTGCAGAAAAAGAAGAAATGCTCATTCTGGATTCTGACATAAGCCAGAGGAAGTATCAAGGAACCCTGGGGGGAAGGGTTTGCAGTGCCTCCAAAGCCTTGCTCCTCATCAGAATTAACAGATTAGTTGGTTAAAAATAAAGAACCCAGATTCCCTCCTCACCCATTGAATCAGGAACTCAGAGTGGTGACCAGCAAACTCTGTACTAAAGCTGATTAATAATGCAGCTGCTCTATAGCCAGGCATTTGGAGACATACAAAGTTTGTACTACAGATGAGAATGTTGAACACCAAGATTAATTGAGCTGTCTAGATCCCATAAATTCACCATAGCAAACATAATCCCTCTCTTCTAACCCCTATTCATCCCTCTCCATGGCTTTTTAAAAAAATTTGTATTCATTTTCTCCATGGGCTTTTTTTGTATAATCAAGAAGCTTATGGAGATACAATTTTCACCAACAAACATTGGCCTATCATGGCAAAATCAAGATATCGGTCAGGTTTGTCCCAAGCTTCATTTATATGCCTTTTTCCTACCTCAATACTCCCCTCTTCATCAACAAACCCTGTACTCTCATTGGTGGTCTCAAAACATACACAAACAAATAAATATTTCCTCAGTAAAGGTAGGGAAATCTGACTATAGTACAGTGAAAAGATCAATTACTTAGTCTCCCAAATTATCAAGTATAAACAGGTCAAATTTTCATTAACAATCATTTGGGGGTTCTGAAAATTAATCAGAGGAAAACAACAGATAGAGAATCATTTATTCATGAAAACTGCTGCAGCCTTATATAAGAACAGTGAGAATTTGTGGTCTTTTGGCAAAGTTGCCATCATCTCAACTTGGTTGAAAGAACCAATATTTTCAATGCAAGGAAAAATGGGAAAACTAGCAACTTTGTTGCCAGGGAAGGTGGACTTGTTTTCAATCAGGTGGTGTAAACACATGGACACATGTCAGTAAACATAGAAAACTCGGTAGATATAATTGGGAAAACCCTCAGGTCTGCTACTCTGAGATTTTGATCCAAGATGGGACATTCAGTGATACTTGAAATTTAATAGGTAGATTCTGGAAAAGAGAGAACCATAAAGCAGCAGAGGGACTCTCTATACTTTCTTGGCTGTCTGAGAAATATGTGCATGTAGAAGGAGATAAAATATACTAACAAAGTGAGAGCCAAAGAAAACTTGACATTGACTGAATTTTCAATGTGTTCACAAGCCCCACACAGATCAATTGGCAGGGAGTTTAAGCCTTACAGGTTCAATTTGTTTGAGCAGAGACATAAGTGGCTATAAGCTGCAGTAGGGGGATGGGGTACAGATTCCCCATTTTAAGTTCATACAAACAAGGAAGGAAGGAAGGGAGGCAGGGAAGAAGGAAGGAAGGGAGGAAGGAAGGAAGGGAGGAAGAAAGGGAGGAAAAAAGAGAAAGATGAAGGAAAAAAATAAAAATTCAGATTGTGTACAATACTGTACCTAAATTTTTCAGTTTTCAATGAAAAAATTTAGAAATATGGAAAGTGTGAACTACTTATTCTGGAACAAAATTACTGAATAGAAACTGACTGTAATTGGAACAAGAATTGTGTTTAGCAGATATATATAATGAAAACAATCAAATTGAGATTCTAGAGTTGAAAAGTACTAAAACAGAAATTAAACATTCATTCTATGATCTCAATATCAAATTTGTGAAAAATAAATTGGCAAGCTTGAAGATAGATCAAGAGAAATTATACAGCCTGTAGACAAAAACCAGAAAAAAAAAGTTGAGGAAAATACACAGAGCCTCAGAAATTGTGAAACAACAAAAATCTTATCAACATACTTTTAATTAAAGTCCTAAAAGGGAAAGGAAAATAGAAAGAAGCAAAAATATATATTTGAAGAAATAGTGACAAAAAAATTATCAAATTAGATGTTGTATTAGTCACCTAAACAGGTACTGATACAAAGTACCAGAAATTTGTTGGGTTTTATAAAGGGTATTTATTTGGGGTAGAAGTTTACAGTCATAAGGTTGTAAAGAGCAAATTACTTCCCTCACCAAAGTCTGTTTCCAAATGTTGGAGCAAGATGGCTGCTGGTCTCTGTGATGGTTCAGCCTTCCTCTTCATGCTCCATGGTCCCAGCTTCTTCTGGTCTCAGCTGTAGGCTGGTATAAGGCTTGTCTCTCTCCCAGGGCTCATTTCTTTCTGGTCTCAGCTGCTCTGTTCTCTCCACAAGATCAGCTGTAGAATCTCAGGCTCTCTCTCTTCCTGGGATCTCTACCATGTCTATGGAGCCATCTATATTCCTCTGTGTTCTCCTGTGTATTTACTTCCTGGAGCTCCAGCATCAAAACTCAACTCTACTCTGCTGTGTCATTTTCTCCATGAGCCCCTGCCCACCAAGGGGGTGGGAATATATCATCCTACTGTCATGGCAGAATCAAAACCTCAATCTTAATTTAATCAAGTAAAAGTAAAACTTCTGAATCTAATACACCCAGAGGAACAAACCAGTTTACAAACATAATCCAATATCTATTTTTGGAATTCATAAGCAATGTCAGAGTGCTACAGATGTAAAACATAAATCTACCTATTCAAGAATCTCAGTGAGCCCCAAGTCAAGTCACACAAAGTGGAGTAACCTAGATATATTGTACTCAAATTTCTGAAAGACAAAGAGAAAATCTCAAAAGTAGCAAGATATATGACTCATCACTTAAAAGGGGACAACATGATTAATGGCTGCCTTTACACCCAATGGTAATGGACAATAGCAAGCAGTGGAATACAATATTCAGAATAGTTAGAGGAAAAGCATCAATTATCTTTCTAGAAATAAATGTAATTTAAATGTTACCTTAAAATATGGCCATTCCCAGAGAAACAAAAGCAGAGAATTTCTGCTAGCAGACCAGCCCCATAAGCAAAACTAAAAGAAGTCTTTCAGATTGAAAAGCAGTAATTTGAATTCATAGGAAGAAATGAAGGACACAGAAATGGTAAATACCTGGGTAATCATGATATACTATATAAGCATGTCTTTAAAAACTGGGGTTTTATCAAACAATACTAATAATCATAATTATAGATCACACTCTAATTTTCTGTATGTCTCAAATTTTTTGTTGAAAACTAAGCAATAATTTTAAAATAAGTTACATAATTTATATTATATGGAGATGTAATGTACAACTAACGGAAGATAGCAAACATGCTATCTTTCACGGGTGCTAAATTAGCATTATGTTGAAGTAGATTGTAATAAATTTAGATTTATATTTTAATTCCTAAAACAATCCTAAGAAAGTATGTACAGTTCTTGCACTTAAGAACTTTGGAGGTTTTAATATAGAGTCTTTTGTCTGTAATTATGATAACTGCTAAAAAAAAGTAAGATCCTAATCCAATTTAATGGGAACAGCAAAATTTTTGCAACATAAGTCTATCCAGAGGGATTATTTGCACACTGATGTTCATAGTGGCATTATTTACAATTACCAAAAGATGGAACACACATTTATATATGTGCAATGAAATATTATTCGGTCATAAAAAAGGAATGAAGTACTGATGTATGTGACAACATGGATGAAGCTTGAGGACATTTGGCCTAGCAAAACAAACCAGACACAAAAGGAAAAATATTGTATAATCTCACTGTTTTGAAACAATTAGAAAAAGCAAATTTCTCAACTCATTTCTAAATGTTGATCACTTTTTGTACATAATTGTAATTCCAAAGTTATTATATTTTAAAACACCATTTATTTAAATAAAAACAATGAACTAATTACAATAAGCAAATTCATAGAGTTAGAATCTAGAATATAGGTGACCATATAATAGATTGCAGTGAGAGAATGGGAAGTTGATGCTTAATTTATACAGAATTTCTATTTAGGCTGATTGGAAATGGACAGTGGTGATGGTAGCACATTATTGTGAGTGTAATTAATAGCATTGACGTATATAGATGCATGTGGCTAAAAGGGGAAACTTTAGGTCGTATATGTTGCTAGAATAAAATTTAAAGAGAAAACCTAGTACCGTATAACAAAATTAACCCTATTGTAGATGATGGATTATAGTTAATAGTTTAAATATAAGAATATTCTTTCATGAATTATAACAAGTGTACAGCACTAATAGGTGTTAATAGGGTGATATATGGCAAAAGTATACCTAATATAAACTATGGACCATAGTTAACAGCATTATTCTAATAATCTTTCTATAATTGTAACAAAGGTAACTACTGTTTAAAAAAATAGTACAATTATAAAAAAGTGCTATCATCAATTCTAACAAATCTTCCACACCAAATGCAAGGTGTTGGTGGTGAGGTGATATATGGGAATCCCGCATTTTCTGCATAATTGTTCCGTAAACCCACAATTTATCCCTTAAAAATTTAAAAGTAGTTTTAAGTCAACATAGGGGATTTTATTATTTATCATAAAGCATCCAGTGCTGGGAACCAGGATATCTAGGTTCTC
The DNA here is from genome assembly GCA_029593785.1 of Cabassous unicinctus. Lineage (NCBI taxonomy): Eukaryota > Metazoa > Chordata > Mammalia > Cingulata > Chlamyphoridae > Cabassous > Cabassous unicinctus. Next base: position 57,196 of record JAQZBX010000058.1, on the reverse strand, counting down.
ATTCTGACTCTGCCATCTAACTCAATCTCTCACTACCTTATTATTTTCTCTCTACTTAATGGGTATTTGCTTTACTTAATCAAAAGGTTATTTATGTAAAATGCAATGTTTAATTTTTGCTTCCATTTTCCTAATTTAAAGTCCATCACTCCAAGCCTGGATAACAGCAATGGCCTTCAAAGTTCTCAGGTCCTGTATCCTACTATACCAAATTATGCCATTGCCTTAAACTCTAAATATTTATTTCATGAGCTTATTTTATTTTTTTAAAATCCTACAATGGCTTCCCATCACCTATATAGATATATTTACACAGTTCTGTCTGTATTTAATTTGTCCATTGTTATCCAACCATTCTTCTCTATTCAACTTGAAGTGTCTTGCATTAGCTGGAGCATGCCATCACAGAGCCCAGAACAACCATCAACATGATAGCTCTCACAAGGACTTCAGTTTACCTTCCTTGCTCTCATCATCTATCTAAACCTTAGCCATTCTTCAGTGTCCAACTCCAGTCAACCTTCTTCCAATACAATGTTCTAAAACTACTGCAATCCACATTTATCTGTACCTTCTCTGAAGGCCAAGAATATTGATGCTCTAATCCATTTGATTCATTTTATTTAAGTAGCAAATTCTAATACCTGTTTTTTCTTATTCTGTTCCCCCATTAAATTTTAAGCAACTTAAGGACAGAGTCATATAATCTTTTTCCAAATCATCTATAATTGCAAGTACTGACCACATATAAAATTAATGAATATTCAGAGAATTATATTAGGCAAAATGTTAGAATAAATTAGGAAATATGATACAACAACCATTGCTCTAGAACACGGGTTCTTAACATGGGGTCTGTGACTTGAAATAAAATTTAAAAAAACATTCTTGTGGGGATGTATTGTTGTGGGTGTGATATATTTATTAAATAATACATAGTATAGAACCCCTGCTCTAGAATAAGTCATACCATTTCTATATGCACACACAAACACAGGTGAAAAACTAGCAGAAACAGAATCATTTCCTTTAAAGGCAAAATTTATTGTCCTAATCCCCTGTTTCAAAAGCATTCAGGGTAAACTGAGATAATTTTCAAGATTTGTGAATTTACAAAAAGTACAACCCTTGATCAAAAGTGGAAAGAGATATTATATAAATATCTACTCTCTCAAGTTGACCCAGCCATAAAGAAAAAAGATGGAAAGGTTTCCACACATTTTACCCTTCCACGACAAGCTCAAGTTTTTCAATTCAGCAGCAGAAAAAGGTTATTTTCCTCTTCATGACCAGTGTGCTGTTATACTGTCTGACAGAAAAGGTCCAAATGCAAACCCTTCCTTGACATGGCAAATAAAATAATTTTACTATTGATGTGGTACAATTTAGGGAGCTTAATCAAAAACTCTAAAATCATTATTAGAATAATTTACATGCTGCCATCACAAATAATATGGCTAAATGTATAACTTAATTACAATTGCACATTTATTAAACATTGATAAAACTGAAATATAGCAAATAAAAACTTATACTAATTGTAAATGTACATATATTGACATTTTGACATAAGATATTTATGGCTGGCTTTCTACAATATAGCTTTATCTACATTATGACATTGAATTTAATCTTTCCAAAGAACCTGGGAAATAGGTGTTATTACTCCTATTTTCAGTTTATTAACTATGATTTAGATTTAACCATAATTTAATTTTGATATGAAACTTGTCTAAAATCATACTAGAAACAAGTTAGATTCATATCAAGTCTTTTTCTCCAAAAATATTCTTTTCATTTTACCAGTTACAACATGCAATTAATAATAATTATTATTATTAAATTGACACTATATGTATATACTTAATACAAATTTGATAATATGGAAGATCACATTTAATCTTAACAATTACAGCTTACCAACTCTGGGATATTGTGCTTGAAATTAGTGTAACCCAGGAAACGTTTCTTCTTCTTTGTCACTCTTGGTTTCATTAAAATCTTGTCCCCAAAATGTACTGGTCACAAACACTTTATCATATTCCAGACACATATATTTGGTATATTTGTTGTGGGGTTTCTTTTCTTTTATGGTGATAGAAATTTAATGAGTATTCCCGTAGCTCACCAATATATAATATGAACATTTAGGACTTTGCCAGCTGAAGTATTTCAAAGATATTTAGGGTTTTAAATTTTCTTATCTAACTACAAAACGTAAACAGCTTTTCTTTACTTCATGATTTGAAAAACCCAGTGACTCACGTATAGATGGGCTAGAAGAACAGATGTGATTTTTTTCAGCAAGGAAATGAAACCCTGCATTCATATGAATAATGTTCGGTTGTCTCTTTGGTGTTTTTGAGTTATTTTTTAAGTTAAAGCTTTTTATTTTAAAACCGAGTCCACAAACTTTGAATAACTGATTCCTCAACTTTGTCAATTATAAAATCCAAATCACTAAATCTAGAGCATTTTTGTACTTGCATATCCCACAAACACACTCAGAACTAAGGAATTACACGAAGTAATTCCTTACTTCTTGTGAGAATCATCAGATGTACTGATGCAGCATGAGGGAACATAAGTGTCTTCTAACTGCCCAGGTATTGCCTCTATTTACCTACAGCATTCATTTGCCTCCACACAGATTGTGTCACAATAGCTGATTTACTTCTGAATCACTGACATTCAATTTCTGCTCCTGTATCACCGTTAGTGTCCAAATTAACTTTCCAGTACCTTCCAGCCCCTTTTCCCTTCCTAAAGCAGATTTCATCTATTATCTTTTATATTCTAAAAGTATAAAAGTATGCTATTATTTTGTTTACTATAAGTTTATCTAAGACATATTAAAAGATTACCATTTATACTATATAAATATATCTTAGATTTATTAAACAAATATCTTTTATACCTTTTATACTATAAAATGAATGTCTGTCACCAATTTATTTCAATATGAAATCTCACATGTGTTATCCAAAATAAAGCTTTTAGCCTTTAGCTGAGAAGAGAAAGGGTTTTGTTGTTGTTGTCATCATATACACAGTCTTATATAACTATAAAAATGTAGAAGTATTTTATTTCACCAAAAGGGTCATTAATGAATACTAGTATTCACTCGTACTTGGCAATAGTAGACAAGAAGAATTGGATTTGTCTTCTCAACTATTTTTTTTTCTAGGAGGTACTGGGGATTGAACGCAGGACCTCGTACATGGGAAGCAGGTGCTCACCCACTGAACTACAGCCGCTCCCCAATGAGAGTTGGTTTTTTTTGTTTGCTTGTTTTTAGGAAGTACTGGGGATTGAAGGTGGGACCCCATATATGGGAAGCAGGAGCTCAACCACTTGAACTACATCTGCTCCCCATCAACTATTTGTTTTAATCGTTCCTTTCCATGTGTTATCTCAAAGATTCTAAACCAAAGGAAACCAGAACACTATGCCTTCCTTTGCATAGGAAAGGAAGTCTCACCTGAGACTTCTCTTTCCCTACATTTCCTCACAGCACACCTTGACTGCAATTAGACTTCTGCTGCAAGGAGAATTGGAGGAGCCTAAGGAAAAAATGCAAACTTGGGAAAAATGGGCTCCAATCTGGAATGTAGCAGAAAGTGTTGTGTTCAAGAAAACCCCACATATTGAGACTTACCTTGGGCATGTGTGGTGCCCATGTGTCAGTGAATATGTGTGTTTAATGACAGATAATGACTATGACTAAATGGTACATAGTTTCAGGAGAAACTGACCATATAGACTGATATTATATGTTCCACAAACACATTAAACACATTAAAATGAAAACAAAACACTTTGGTGTAAAATTAACAAGCTCACACCAATATGGGTAAAATGTTTACCCTTTATATCAACTTCAAAGGTGCACAATAAATCTTACACAAAAAAATTAATGGATATCAGATTAAATTAGGTGTTTAGTATTATTTAAAAAATAAAGTATAAAAATGAATATGTAAGTGGCATCACATATTATTCCTGTAGAATGATCATGGCCTTAAGAGGCAATTTGTTATCAACTTAAAAAAGAAAAAACAAAGGCAGAAACACTACATGAAAAGATTCAGACTCACATGCTCTGATACTATATCAATACAAAGAGGAAAGTGGCAAAATGTTTTTCAGAAGTTTGTTGCTCTAATTTCAGAGAAAGTCTGCTCTAGTAAGAAGTGTGCTCTTATAAACCATCTGAGACTATCATCTGGATCTTTGAAAGCTAACAATTTAAACTGTAGACTTTGTTCAAAGAAAGTCTTTAAATTTCATCTGAAATGGGTCACATTGAAATATTTTATCCACAAGAAGGAGCTCTCTATCCACCTCAATCACCAAAAAGCTCATGGAAAAAATCTAACACTTTTATTCTTTTTGTCTAATATCAAACAACATATAAAATGCCAACAAAGACAACAATTTGTTTTGTAACAAACCTTGTAGGGATTCTATTTCTCTAGTGGCCACATCAACCCAGTCTAACCTACATGACAGTTCAGAGACAAGACACAGCCAACAGCTATGTAGGCAGTACATTAAAGCTACCGTGCAACAGAAAAAATATAAAAATTGTTTTCAATTCCTGCTTCCACATCTTCCAGAGGATTCCATTTGCATCCCCTCACTGTACATATTCACAAGGGAAACAAGTACTTCTAAGATAATAATGAAAATAAATATTTTACTCATTATGACAAGAAGCAATTCTGTTCTATCGTCTCGTGATCTCATTTAATCCTCATAATAACCATCAAGCTGATATCATTACTTCACAGATGAGGAAAGTGAAACATGAATTTAGTGATTTGCCTAAAGTCACACAGCTGACAAATGGAAGAACCAGGGCTTAAACAGTGGTGTGTGTGACTTCAAGATTTGTGCTCTTAACTATTTCACCATATTGCTTGATGAAATACTGTGTAATTAAGGACTGTCAAACTACCAATTCTCAATAAAGTAATATACCTTATTTACTTAACTACCTATCTACCCATGGGCATGCAGAAATCCATAAATATCCAAACTGATGAATACTTTTTAAAAAACAATAAAAACCTTATTTAACTTCAATCATCAACTACCAGGTAAAGGGGAGATAATGGAAAATAGGTAAGACACTTTTAAACTTGAAGATCAATATATGTATAGGTTGTTATTGCACAGATGATAAGGAATATTTACCTTTCCAAGGCAGCAAAAATAATATATTTGATAATTCTAAATATATGTTTTTGAAAGTCTCTTTACTGTGCTAAGTAAATGCCTCATTAACTCTTCTTTTTATTTTATTTACAGGTTTTTGGTTTTAACAAAATGTCAGACAAACAGATGGTTGATTTTGAAAGTTTTGTCTCATGCAGGAAATGTATCTCTGTCCAGATGGACAATAGGCTTCAGTGCCAATATTGTACCTTTACCATATGGGCAAAAATATTTATGGCAGGAGACACTGTGATCAGCTTTGTACCTTAGCACAGATAATGGTTGATTAATTGTTAAGCATCATTAATTTTTGTGGTCAGGGAATCAGGGAGCAAGAGACAATTTAAATTAAATATTAAAATCATTATCTTAGATTTCTGGGAATGTATATTTTGGAAAAACTTGTTCAACTTTATAAATTTCATTTAGATAAAGGAGCTTTTTAAGTCAGATTTATTGAGGTAAAATTATAGTAAAAGTCACCTTATTTAGGGTTATAGTTCTATGAATTTTAACAAAGGTATAGTCATGAAAATACCATCGCGATGAAGATATAGAAAATTTCTATCACCCCAAAATTTTGCTTATACCCTTTGTTAATATGTTGAATTACATTTTGTTTACTTTTCAAATGTTAAACCAACTTTGTTTCATGGGATAAATCTCACCTGGTTATGAAGTATTATACTTCTTATATAATTTATTGTTGGATTTTAACATACTAAAATTTTGCTTAGCATTTCCTTATCTATGTTCCTGGGAGATATTGATATGTAGTTTTCTTTTCTTGCAATGTCTGTCTGATTTCAGGATTGGTGAAATGCTGGCCTCAGAATAAGTTGAAGAGTGTTCCCTTCTTTTCTATTTTCTGAAAGAGGTTGTATAAAAATGTTTTTTTTTTTTTTTTTTTTTTTGCTTTTTTCCTTAAATATTTGGTTGGGTTCCCCAGTGAAACCATCTTTCTTGTAGTCTTCTTTGTGTGATGGTTTTTAAGTACATATCGAAATTCTTTAATAAATAAAGGACTGCTCAGTTTATCTATTTTTTTTTCTTAAAGTAACTTTGATTCAAGAAATTTGTTTCCGTCAAGAAATTTGCCTATTTCATCAAAGTTGTCAAATTTATTGGCACATTTTTTTTCATAATATTCCCTATAAATAGCTATAGAATTTGTAGTTATATGACCTCTCACATTCTTCGTATTGGTAATTTGTGCTTTCAGTTTTTTTCCCCCATGATCAGTTTGGCTAGCAATTTATCAATTTTATTAATCTTCTCAAAGAAACATCCTCTGCTTTCATTGATTTCTATACTGTTTTTTCTACTTCTGTTCCATTGATTTTTAAAAAATTTATTGAAGTGTATCACACATATATAAATGTACATAAACAATAAGTATATAGTAATAGTTGTGAATTTACAAAGCAAACATACATAACATTATACAGGGACATCATACCTCACCCTGCAAACAATACATTGCATTGTTGTGAAACATTTTTAACTAATGATTAAAGAGTATCCTCAAAATATTACTACCAACCAAAGTATCTTACATTCTTCCATCCCACCCTATTATTATTATTATTTTATATCATTTATATATGAACATACATAAACAATAACTGTATAATAGAAGTTGTGAATTTACAAAGCAAACATGTATAACCTCTTACAAGGGTCGCATACATCAACCCACTACCGACACCTTGCATTGTTGTAAGACATTTGTTACAAATCATGAAAGAATAATGTCAAAATCTTACTACTAATTTTAATCCCTATCTTACATTTGCTGTATTTTCCCCCAACCCACACTATTATTATTTTTAAAATGTATTTTTATGACAGAAGTTGTAAACTTACAAAACAATCATGCACATGTACAAGATTCCTATATATCACCCCTCTATCAACACACCACACCGTGGTGGAACATTTGTTACAGATTATGAGATAATATCATCAGACTATTACTAGGTCTATAGCGTACATTTGGCACACTTTTTCCATACTCCATCTGCATACATTAAGCAACAGTAGTCTGTCTCAGCCCTCCTCTTGTCTCCTTTAAGAATCCATCACCTACAACCAGGTCTTAGAGATATTTTCCTACATTTTCTTCTAGAAGCTTTAAGGTTTTTGCTTTTGTATTTAGGTTTTTGATCCATTTTGAGTTAATTTTTGTATAAGGTGTGGGATATATATCTTTTGGCTATGGATATAAAATTCTCTCAGCACCATTTGTTGAATGAACTGTTCTGTCCTAGCTGGGTGGGTTTGACAGGCTGGTCAAAATCACTTGACCACAGATGTGAGGGTCTGTTTCTAAACCATCGGTTTGGTTCCATTGGTCTATATGTCTGTCTTTATACCAGTACCATGCTGTTTTTACCACTGTAGTGAGGTAATATAATTTAAAGTCCAGAAGTGAGAGTCCTCCAACTTCATTTTTCCTTTTTAAAATATTTCTGGCCATTCAGGACCCCTTACCCTGTCAAATAAATTTGATAATCATGATTTTCACTTATTTAAAAAATGATGGTGAAATTTTTATTGGAATTGCATTAAATCGGTATATCAATTTTGGTAGAATTGACATCTTAATGATATTTAGTCTTTCAGTCCAAGAGCATGGAATGTTCTTCCAATTATTTAGGTCTTTTTTGATTTCTTTTAACAATGAGTCGCAGTTTTCTGAATACAAGTGCTTTACATCATTAGTTAAGTTTATTCCTAAATATTTTATTCTTTTCATCGCTATTGTAAAAGGAATTTTTTTCCTGACTTCCTCTTCAGATTGCACATTTTTAGTATCTTTTAAAATCTATGTCATCTAATATAAGTATAGATATTCCGGCTTTTTGTTGTTGTTGTTCTTACTGAATGTGTGGAATATCTTTTTCCAGGATTTCACTTTCAATCTATTGGCATGCTTGGGCCTAAGGTGAGTCTCTTGCAGACAGCATATAGGTGGCTCATATTTTGTTATCCATTCTGTCGATCTGTGTCTTTTGATTGGGGAGTTTAATCCATTAACATTCAATGTTATGACTGTAAAGGCAGTTCTTATTTCACCCATTTTGATCTTTGGGTTTTATCTGTTATATTTTATTTTCACCACTTTTCTGAGATGTTTAGCTACTTTTCTGATATAATCTTCATTTCTAGACTCTTCCAACCCTCTCTCTCCTTTGTTTTCTTTTCAGGCTGTAGTACGCCCTTTAGTATTTCCTGCAATGTCAGTCGCTTGATTATAAACTCTCTCAACTTTCTGTTTATCTATGCATATTCTAAACTCACCCTCATTTTTGAAAGACAATCTTGCCAGATATAAGATTCTTGGCTGGAAGTTTTTCTCATGCAGTATCTTAAATATATCATACCACTGTCTTCTTGCCTCCATGGTTTCTGATGAGAAATCGGCACTTAATCTTATTGAGTATCCCTTATGTGTTATGCATTGCTTTTCACTTGCTGCTACAGAATTCTTTCTTTGTCTTTGGAAACTGACATTCTGATTAGTATGTGTCTCAGAGTTAGTCTGTTCAGACTTATTCAGATGGGAATACATTGTGCTTCTTGGACATGGATATCCATGTCCTTCAATAGGGTTGGGAAATTTTCTACCATTATTTCTTCAAACATTCCTCCTGCCCCTTTTCCCTTCTCTTCTCTTTTGGGATATCCATGACACGTATGGTTGCACATCTCTTGCTCTCATTTAGTTTCCTGAGATATTTTTCAGTTCTTTCCATTATTTTCTTCATCAGATCTTTTGCATGTTCGCTTCTGGAGGCCATTTCTTCAAGCTTACCAATCCTTTCTTCTGCCTTCTCAAATCTGCTATTATATGATTCTAGTGTATTTTTAATTTCATTTATTGTACCTTTCATTCCCATAAAATCTGCTATTTTTCTATGTATGCTTTCAAATTCTTCTTTGTGCTCATCCAATGTCTTCTTAATATCCTTAATCTCTTTAGCCATCTCATTGAATTTATTAAGGAGATTTGTTTGAACATCTATGTTTAGTTGTCTCAACTCCTTTATGTCACCTGGAGGCTTATCTTGTTCTTTTAACTGGGCCATATCTTTCTGTTTCTTTGCTGTGGATTGTAATTTTTTGTTGGCATCTTGGCATCCGACTTACTAGATGTATTTATTCTGGGTGCAGTTTCTCTCTTTAGTTTAAGGCTTTCTTGCCCTTTCTCCCTTGTTGGTTGTGTAGTAGGAGCCAAGGATGTAGCTGGTGCTGTTAGCTGTGGAGGCTCAAGCTGCCCACATTGCCCAAAGGACATATGAAGCTTCTCTTACCTTTCTCCTTTGCCAGGGGTAGGGACAGAACCACAGCCATGTGCCATAATACAAGTCATGTAGGCCTAAACTCTAGTTGCTCTGAGAGATGGATGAAGCTTCATGCTCCTTCCTCCCCTGCCTGGGGTGGGAATGGAGCTACAGGTGTGGGCAGCAGTCTATGCCATGTGGATCCAAAATTGACCGCAGTTACCCCAGTACACTTCTGATTATTCAGTCTGTGCCAGCCGAATGTACCTGCAGTTACCTGGAGAGGCTGGTGCAGGGCTTGCCAGCTTCATACCTGCTAGAGGTGGGACTAAAGCCTAGGCTAGGGCTGCAGTCCAATATGAGGGAAAGAAGCCATTCCCTACTTTCACTGTGATTTTCAGTCAGCCCAGCTTCCCCTCCCGCCAGGGGCAGAGTCAAGATGGTGACTACTGACCTCTTTCTGACCCCGATATGTTCAAACTTTAGCTGTTCTAAGGGTTATACTGCAGCCAGCCGAATTTACTAATCAGTAGCTGAAGTCGTTGGCCAACTGTATCTCCCTCCCCATTTTTGGGAAATGGAGTTTCCAACTCCAGCCACAGAACAGCTTCTGAGGAAGCTTGCACAGCCAGAGTAGAATGATGACCAGGTTCTGTGGCATGGCCTGTATTTTCCTGGAAAGGCTGGTGCAGGTCCCGCCCCCACCCCAGGTTTCTCCCTGCCGGAGGTATGCCTGGGGCTTAGGCTAGAGCCGCAACCCAATCTGGATGAAGAGAAGCCAATCCCTACCAGCACTGTGATTTTCAGTCCTCCCCCACTTCCCCTCATGCTGGAGGCAGACTTAAAATGGTGGCTGCCAGCCTCTTTCTGACTTGGACAGGGTCAAACTTTAGCTGTTCTTAGGTCTATACTTTAGCCAGCCGAGTTTACTAATCAGTAGATGAAGTTGATGCCCAACTTTCTCTTCCTTCCCTGTTTTTGGGAAGTGGAGCATCCAATTCCAGCCATGGAACAGCTTCCGGGGTGGATTGTGCCACCAGTGGAGGATGGGCACCAGCCTCCGTGGCGCGGAGTGCTCTACTTACGAATCTTCTCTGCAGCTGGGCAGTCTCTTCCTTCCATTCTTTCAAGGATGTTGCAGGATGCTCTTCTTGTTTCCTAGAGCCCCCAAACAGGTATTTTAGGTAGCTCTGGGTGATTACTAATTGCCTTGTAACATAAGCTGACTCCAGGTGCTCCTTACTCTGCCACCATCTTGCTGGTTATTATTTCATTGATTTTTGCTCTGGTCTTTATTGTCTTCTTTCTTCTAAAATTTTTGAGCTTGGCTTCCTCTCCTTTTCCCAGTTTCTTAAAGCATAGGTTGAGACCATTGATTTGAGACATTTCTTTTCACATATAGGCTTTTAGAGAAACACATTTCTCCCTAAGAAGTGCACAAAGGATATTTTGAACCATTTGATAGGTTGTCTTTTCCATATAATTCTGTTTGAAAAACTCCAATGAATTCTTTGATGTTTTCTTTGATCCAAAGATTATTTAGAAGTGTGCTATTTAGTTTCCAGATATCTTAGGGTTTTCAAGATATGGCTTATTCTTGTGCACTAGAAGACATGTGCTTTCAACTGTTGTTGGGTGCTGTGTTTATAAATGGCAATTGAGTCCAATTGGTTGATGATAGTGTTCAAATCTTCTCCTTATTTACTGATTTTCTGTCTGCTTGTTCTATCAATTATTGAGAGAAGTTTTTAGAAATTTTAAAGTATAATTTAAAATATAATTGTGGGCTTGTCTATTTCTCCTTCAATTTCTATCAACTTTAATTTCATACATTTTAAAGCTCTGTTATGGTCATTATGTATTCTTAGTTAATTAAGCACTGTATCATTATATATTTATTTATAATGATATTCTTTTTACTGATGTCTACTTTGTGTGAACAGAGCCATTCCAACTTTCTTTTGATTAATGTTAGCATGTAATATGGAATTAGCTGGAACCATATAGCTGGATCTGGCCTTTTAATCCAATCTGACAATCTCTGCCTTACAATTAGTTTAAAGACCATTTATATTTAATCTGATTGTTGGTAGGTTAAGATTAAAATTATTATCAGGGTGTTCATATTCTATTCATCCTTTTGTACTTTTTTATTTTTCCTCTTTTCCTGGCTTCTTTTGGAATAATTGAATATTTGTTACATTTTAATTATTTTGTTGGCTTATTACTTATAAATCTTTGTTGTGTTATTTTTAGTGGAATTTGAAGATTTAGCTAATGTAACATATTTTTAAGGTTAATGCTTATTTGCTCATAATCTGAAATGTCTCTCATAAGCTGTATAGAATGTTGATCCTGATGTGTGCTGATGTTTGAGAGAAAAAAAGATGGTATAATGTTAGTCTATTCCTATTTACATCTATGAAAACTAGCTACCAACTCATTCCCTCCCTGCTTCTCCAAAAATGCACCAAAGAAGATGTGCAGTCATCCAACTTGAGTTATCCAATAGCATGCTATTTCCACCATTATTGAAGCTGTCACTACCAGGGAAATGCAGCCTTCACAGTGGTTGAGAGATTTAACTTGTGAAAATGAGTAAGTAGAGGAAGAGCACAAGTCATTTAAAGAGAATACAGCACTTGGAAAAAGAAACTACACTGATATGGGACAGGTGTAAAATATAGAGGCATAATTAATAGGGGAAAGCATAGAGAAAAATCAATATAATATAATAAAAGCTCTTAAAGAAATATGATTAAAGTCCACACATAATACATTTTCATAACTGGAAAACATGTTTACTAAATATTGACCATTTAAAGAAATTGAAATTGAGATTGGTTCTTTCAAAGGAATTTGCATTTGAGTCAGTATATAGCTCCATCACATAGTCAAAACCCAAGAACTACTATTCAAATATTCTTTAATTTCTTGATTACATTATTGATCCTCTTCAACATGACAGGAATTTTATAAATAGCTTAGATTTGAAAAGATCACCAGTGAGGTTGTATAAGATAATATCACTGTGCCAAACTAGAAATGAATTTTCTATTATGCCATTTCCTAACAAAAATCATGCAATTTTAAATTTGAATTGTTAAAAATAGATGTCAATTTTAAATTAATGATCAAAAATTTACATGGAGGATTTAAAACATTCCATTTCAAATCAATATTGAGGTAGTAAACTTATAATAGGAAAATTGTACATTTTTAAAAAGCATAGTCAATAACAAGACATATATTAGGAAAGATTTTTTATTCACTGCATAGGAGGTTTACCAAGGTTTGGTTCTAAACAGGAACATTTTAAAAATCTTTTCAACCAACAGGAAATAGAAGTTCTCAAACACTAAAATTACAACTCTCCGTATAAAGACAAGACCACCATGAACAATTGCTATTAAAATAAATATGAAACTTTAAAAGTAAATCAAACTAAAGAAAACTAAACTGGACAAAAAATAGAAATTACCAATTATGTATAGCATTTGAACTGGAAGAAAATGTCATTCCAATTTTAGACAGTTTCATTCCCTTTCTATAACTCTCATTCTGTTCATAATTGACCTGTTAAAAGCCTGGTTTTGCTGAAAGTCAACATCTGTGCAGGCTAGTTTATTCTGTTATGTGCAACAACTCATGATTTATTCACTGTTAGCCAGGAACCAGAGGTCTCAAAGTTAAAGTCTCCAATAAATCCCAACACAGTTTAAACAATCACAGATAGAACTATTTCTAAAATATTATGGACATATGACAACCACATGCATACATGCATTTTTCCTATTGACTTGGGTGATTCTTCACAATTATCGTACTTTACTGTAAAATGATAATGCCCTCTGAAACAATTCTGGCCAAAGACACAGTTAGCTATTGTGCTAAAATAAGCCAGCAGGCTGTTCTTTTTAGAAATATTGTCATGGTTTTATACCTTTCCTCTTCTGCCCTTTGCTGAAGTTGTCATTACTAACTTTGATTAAGTGCTTTGGCAAGAAAAAACTTAGATAACCAACTTCATGGGAATCTGTTAATTGTATGCCCTACTTATAGGCTTTGAGAGTTCATTTATAAACAAAGTGCATGGTCTTTTCATATGGGATTTGAGGTGTCTAATATAGTTCTTAAAGGTCACTCAAAAATATCTATACTTATTTCTAGATTCTTCTCTTTGTTCTGAGAAGTTGAGGGTTCTGAATAACCTTTAGATAAATAAAATGTTATAGAATTTCAAAAATCCCAAAAATGGTTTACACAAATGCTGCTTAGAGATTTCAAGAATGATCAAGAAATAATCAAAATTTGGAATATGTCAATGTCATTAGTAATGTAGAAAATATGAGTACAAGAACTTTCTAATTTGGATAATTTAGTATATTTTGAAATTCATGGTAAAGCCACAATACAACCTGAGATAAAAGTAGAAATACATGCAAACTAGCAATAAAAAATGAAATATTGTAAGTATTCATAACATTTCAATTCTCCCTCCATTCCCTTGAAGGGGCAGCTGAGAATAGAATCTGCATATGATTTTTAACCAGACTTTGTATGTGACACATACATTGGATACTTTATATTAATGTTAGTACTCTCCCAGGGAGGGATATTAGTATTGTTTTAATATGTCAGGGAATTTAAGTAACTTGTCCATGTGCACCTAGCTAGTAAGTGGCATAGTTGGGGATTAATTTAAAGGTTGTCTCATTTAAAATTCTAGTTTTTTTTACAATACTTTCCCAGATTTCAAAGAGACTCAATATCTAAAGCTTCACGGACACATTTTCAGATCTATCCAGTTCAAAGTACCACAAGGTAAATTTCCAAATACATGCCCATTTTATTGCAATACAAGCCCATTCTTGTTTTATGGCTCCTGCACATGCAGCCCAAGGATTATCAAAAAGCATAGCTTTGTTAGTTTTAGTGCATTCCATTGCTCATTAGCTATAAAGAAAATGGGTGTTATGGAATTTTTTGCTTCTATTTGCAATTGAAAACTTTGGAACCCTAAACTTTAACTTGGTTTGAAAATCATTTGGAGATATTTTTTTCTTTGTTATCTATGTCACCAAAGAATAGCATACATATTTTTCCTAAGTGTTAGAAATAATGAAAATATTGAGTTTAATTGTAGCCTGTCCTTTGCTAATTTGCATGGAAATGCTTTCATATAAAAGCCAGGTATAGCACAATTAGAGTACTTTAAGGTAAATATTTAAGTAAAACCTTTAATGCACTAGTCCCTTTTCTTCAGCCTATTCATTTTATGCAGGCTACCTTTATCCTTAACTCCAGATGAACAAATGTTATAACAACACTTTTACTTTGTGTTAAAAAATAATTTCAGTACAATGCACTTCTTTAAGAATTACTGCAATATTGGATTTAAAAATTGCTAGGAAAGAAAAGGAAACAGGACAAAATACAAACCAAGGAATAAACTCCAGATCCACAATTTGGCACAAAGAGCTCTTGTGGGTGTTTGGGGGTGATATTACATCCACTCATTACCAAAAAATAAAATTGGTTCTTTAGGAAAAATGAATTGTGCTCAAAGGCTTGACAATGGGTCTTTCAAAAAAAAAATCTGAGATAAATAGCAAGAAATTTTAAATATTTCTTTGCGGTACTAAAGGAAGGGAAAGAGGACACTTACTGGTGTTAAGTATTAGGTTGGTGCAAAAGGAATTGTGGTTTTGGACCATGAATTTCAAATCATTATAACTAGGTTCAAACACATCTTTATTAATCAAAAGAGGAAACCCTTTGGCTGACTAACACAATACCCTACAGAGCTACAGTTAGGCCACACCTGGTGATAAGCCAGTTTCAATCTTATCAGAATGAACAAACATATCATACTAATCAATGTACACCTGCTCCCCACTTTGTAAGATTCCCTGCCCCCCATTTTAATGTCAGGAAGTCATAACCCCCCATTTGGAAATTCCCTAAATGCCTTTATAATCAGCCGTGACCAGGTAGCTATTGAGACTCTCAATTCATTTTTGGTTTGAGATCTCCCTGCTTGCCAACCATTCTTTTTTCTCAATAAATACTTTTAATGTTTAATTTTTATGTGGTAGATTGTTTCTTTTGACACTGATCATAGTCAGAAAGGGGCCTATTTCCAAGCACAAGTTGAGGTAAAATGATCATCAGGAAGTAAATATTCTACCGAAGCCACAGGTTTATGTAGATACACACGTAGGGAGAGATGTAGGACATCTGCCCACAGACAAAGAAAGTTTCAGCTGAGCATTTGGTCCAATGAAATATTAATTTAGGATATTAGCCTAAAATCTTTATAAAACAGTCAACTGAGAAATTTTGCAGCCGGGAGAAAAATGTCATCAATATTCTAGGTAACGTACAGGCTTCAAAGTGGCTAATTAAGCTTATAAAAGGCTATTTAAAAATGTCTCCATTAATTTCTAGATTCTTCTCTTAGTTCTGAGTGGTTTCATAAATAAGATGTTAAAACATAAAAAATAAAAATAAAAACAATTGGATTATACAAATACCTCCTCAAGATTCCAGGAATTATCAAGATATAATCAAATTTGTCATCTTGGCAAACAAAGGGAATTATTAAAATATTAATTGACAAATAGAACTGATAATGAATAAAGACAACAGTTTAAGAATCTATTGGCCTTAGGAACATGTATGTAACGCATTTGAGTAAAATAGGTTTGGGGAGAGTGAAAGGAGGACTATTAAGTATCTGCCTATTTAACTGTTTGATATCACAATGTGGTATACCCCAAAGTGTACCCAGGGAGAATGGGGTCCACATCAGGGTCTCAAAGGCCCTATCACTTCTTATTTATACACACACATGCCATACAAACAGATACACATACTGATGCTTTGAAATCTCTTTTGGTTTGGGGTCCAGGTTCATACATAAGGGTCTTGTTCTATTATATCTTCTTCAAACACTTCCTGGGTTCCTAACTAAACGAAACATAAAGATTGTATAAAGCATATATTGTTTAATTCTTAAAACCACAGATTAAAAATTTATGTTTATCCTATCAATCAAATACAATTTTTTCTGATCATTGTGTTTTCATATAAAGAGAAGTTGGCCAGGCTTACCCTATCAATTTGTCTGATATCTCTCACATTAATTTTCCTGAGGCTTTATTCACCCCAAGAAAATGAGCATGCATATATGTAAACATGTATGTTGTATTAATCCTTTCTTCAGTCCCTCATTTTTCAGTATTTTCCTTTGGTCTCTAAATTTTGGCAGCTCATTTTCAGATGGACACTCCAGTTCCTTTTGGAAACCTGGTTTCTCCCACTGGTCATGGGAGAAATAGTCTTGGAAACACTGATTTTTCTCTAATTCTTCCAATTATTTTGGGGAAAATCTAAGTGTCTATGATTGTAAAGAGATAATCTTTTCTCTGTGAAATTCTCATTTACAAAAATGCAGAGAAGGACTCTGCTTAGTACAATCCTTTCTTTAAGCAAAATTGCACACAAGTAAAACTAAATGATAAATACCCTTCCCTAACAGATCTTTGCAATGCAGAACCAATTCAACTTTTGATACCACTACTCACTTATCATATATTACTGATACAAACCATCCATTGAAATATTTTCCCTTAGGTACCCTTTTGCTCAGGTACAAATATAATATATCAGGGTGAAGGTAAGAGGATGTAGCCTACTGCTAGTTTTTACAACTTTGATGGCAGTGTCCATCAATGCTATAGAAAACTGAACTTGTAGTTTAAATATTACTAAAATATATTCTCAAATGTTTTTCTATAACCTTAAAATGCTCTATAGTATGAAATGAAAAGCCTATTGTCAGCATTTGTTCAGTTAACTTAAGTTTTTTATACCTCTTTATATCAATTACGTAGTAAATATTTCATCCTATTCAAATATTCTTTCTCTCTTCTCCACATATTACATAGATATCTCAAATAATATTCACATAATGTTAATAGAAGCTATATCTTGGTTGCAGCATTCTGGGTGGCTTTCATTTTCTTCTTTTAAGTTAAATGTATTTCCTGAATTACCTTTAAGAAATGTAATTTTCTTACTAAAAAAGGGCCATTTTTCTTAAATATATATAAAAGGAAATGCTTCACCCACATTAAAAGATAATGTAATAATTTAAGATAGTACTGTGTCTAATCTATAAATGGAAGCAAATATTAGTATATTGTAATCTTAGTAATGTGTAAGACTAATACTCCCTGTGCCTTTTTCATATAGTTTTCAATATATTTATCATGCTGAATTATTAGCTTTTAGATAGGTTTTTTTCCTATTAGACTGTGAGCAGGGGAAAGATATTTTATTCATATCTGTAATCTGAAAAGAAAGCTCTCATTAAATGGTAACTGAAAAGGAAATTGGAAAGATTAAACCATGCATAGTATCTTAGTTGTCCACAGCTGCTGAACATCTGACTCATTAACTTAAACATTAGGACTTTATTGTCTAGATTCTGGCTAGAAGTCCAAAATCAAGGTGTCAGAAGACCATGCTCCTTCTGAAACCTGTACGGGAGAATCCTTCCTTGCCTCTTCTTAGCTTCTGTTGCTTTCCTGGCATTCCTTGGTGTTCTTTAGCATGTAGTTACATCTCTTCCATCTCTGTCTCAGTCTGTATAGTCTTTTTCCCTTCTCTGTCTGTCCCTATGCCCAAATTATTGCTTCCTTATAAGGACACCAGGCATATAGGATTATGGTCTACTCTAATTTAGTGTTGTCTCATTTTATCTAATCACAACTTCAAAGACTCTATTTCCAAATAAGGTCACAATTACAGGAAAAGGAGTTGTAACCTGAACATAACTTTTTGGGGGATACAATTCAATCCATAGTATATAGAAGCAAAGAAATATATAAGGAAAAGGAGTGAAGATATAGAAATAAATATGATATTAAAATTTAACATAGAATTGCTTTTTTTTGTAATATTAGAGAAAATATGGGAGCACTTTTAGCTCCAGAACATAGCTTTGAATACATCTAGTACACCTATTTTTTCAAATCCATTCAGTTAAACTGCACCTGTTCAATAAATCTTTATTTTGAATCTAACCTGTTTCCTGCAGTGCACTTGATGAGGAAATTGAAGTGTTTCATTAAACTCTTGGCCTTTGCCAGGATTTTGCATCTGTTTTTAAAACAATCATTGTATTTCTGATACACACTACTTGTGCATATGATCACATTGTAAAATAAAGCATTGATGGAATGTTTCATTACCAAAAGTTGAAAGCATTGACATTTTCATTCCCAGATTCAGGTTTATTCTGGTTTAAGAAGTGGCTCTTCTCAGAAAGCTGTAAACTAAAAAATAAACAAAAACAAAAGCAAAAAACAAACTTATTATGTAATAGTGAAGTATTGTGAAAGAAAAATATAAAGAGAAGAAAAATTAAAAGGGAAGAAAAAAATAGAGAAAGTTTCACCACAAAATAAAGAGAAATTCTGGAATCAGAGATATTCTACTGGCTTCTAGGACTTTGGGGGAAGATGGCAGAAAATGGAGCTCCAGGACTCCGTCCTTCCACCAAAACAACTCTTAAACAGTCAGGAACTGTCTGAAACACCTATTTAGAAACTCCATAGACCAGAAAGACACTGTACAGCATCCAGGGAGGATTTGGAGGAAGAGGCTGATAAATTATAGTAAAGAACTATAAATTGCTGCCTCTGGGTGATGGCTACGAGCATCCATCTCCCACTCTCATGGAAGGCTGCTGTGGTGTCCAGCCCCTGGCTAACTACTACTGACAGAAAGAGATGTAAAAGTCTTCTTCTCAAGAACAGGGGTGGGCACAGATGATTACTGATCATGGCTTTTGTTTAGCAAATTGAGATCATTGGGTACCAGCTATGAGGACAGCTGTTGTTGAAGCCCACCCTGGTGCACTTGATGGTGTCCCATAGCTGTGCAAGTCCTCATCCCTTCCACAGGGCACTTTGGAGCCAGTCTGCACACCATTTGTGGGTTTCTGACCCTGATATAGCTGGGAAAGACTGATCTGGGAATGTCAGGTGACCTTCCTCCCAGAAGTTGCCCTTCAGGCAAAAGCAGAGTGAGACAGTGAAAGGAGTATTAAAACCTAGAGAGGAAGACAATTTGAGACAAAGACCTGTCAGCTTCATATAATCAGGAGAGGGAGGTCTGTCTTCTTAGAAGAGAGGGAACAACCAAACTACATTAAACAGGGTAAATCCAAAACATCTAACAAGCAAATCCCCTGGACAAGGTAGAGGCCCAGAAAGACAAAGAAAACCCTTCACACAACATTCACCTTGGGCAGACCTTCCACACAGGAGGGTTGAAGCTCAAGAAAATTGGTCTTATCAACAGCTGCTTACAAAACAAACAAACAAGCATCCCAGGGTGTATATCTGCATGTTAACATTTAAAAATATTAAATGTACAGCGTGCAATAAAAGAGAACAGGACATTCAAAGAAACAAGAAATTATGGCCTACCCAAAGGAAGAAAACACAAATATAGAATATACCAAAGAGAATTTGGACATACTAAACAAAGCTTTTTAAAACATGACCTCAAACATGCTCATGGAGACAGAGGAAAACATAAAGAAAGAACTAAAGGATATCAGGAAAACAATGAACGGACAGTATGAGATTCTAAGTAAACAGACAGAAATTTTAAAAAGAAACCAACAGAACTACTGGAGTTGAAGACCACAATAACTGAAATGAAAAATGCCCAGGAGGGTTCCAAGAGCAGATTGGAGCAAGCAAAAGAAAAAAAATCAGTGGACGTGAAGACAAGACACTTGAAATGAGTCAGGCTTAAAAGCAGAAAAAAGAAAAGAAATATTAAAAGCAAAAATAGCCTAAGTCAGCTATAGGACACCATCAAGTGCACCAACACGTGCATTATGGGAGTCCCAGAAGGAGAAGAGAGAAAGTGGTAAAACAAATATTTAAATAAATAATGACAGATAGTTTCCCAAACTTAGAAAAAAAATGAATATGTACATCAAAGAAGCACAGAGAAAACTAAAAAGGATAAACCTGAAGGAAATATACCCCATTATATATTGATTACACTATTAAGTGAAAAGGACAAAGAGAGAGTTCTGCAAGCTGCAAGAGAAAAGCAATGTGTTACATACACAGTTAATTAATTTGAATACCAATTTTTCATCATAAACCATGGAGACAAGAAAGCAATGGGTTTAAATTCTTAAAGTGCTGAAGAAAAACAATGGCCAGCCAAGAATTTTATATCTTGCAAGACTCTTTTTCAAAAATGAGAGAGAGATTAAGACACTCTCAGATCAACAAAATCTGAAGAAGTTCAGCACCACTAGGCCTGCTAAAGGGAGATCTTCAGACAGAAATGAAAGGACACTAGTCAGTGATTCAAAACAGAATAAAGAAATAAAGACCTGCTGTAAAGATAACCATTTGGGAAATTATAAATGTCAGAATTAGGGTATTATATTGTTTGGTATGTAACTGCACTTCTTAATTCCTACAGGTGCTAAAATGCAAATGCTTAAATAGCAATGATCAATCTAGGTTTTTGTATATACAATATACAAAGATATAAGTGGTAACAAGTAAAAAAAATGATGGGAGTACAGAAGTGTATAGGAGAAGTATATGTGCATGCTATTGAAATTAAGTAGGTATCAAATCATAGCAAGTATGATTACTATATATTTAGGATGTTAAACTTTAAACTCTGGTAACCATAAGGAATATAGATGAAAAATATACCCAGATAGAAATGAGAAGGCACTCAATATGGTACAAAGCACAAAAAGCAAATAATGTAAAAGTTGAGTCTCACAGCAATGAGGGACAAAAAATGTCTTAGACTTACAGAGCATAAATAGTAATATGGCAGAAGAAAGTCCTGTATTATCCGTAATGACTTTAAACACTCCAGTCAAAAAGCAGAATGGCAGAATGTGTAGAAAAGCTTGACACAAGTATATGATGTCTGCAAGAGACTAAACTTAAAGTAAAGATCCAAATAGTCTGAGGTGGAAAGGATGGAAAAAATATGTACTACTTGGTTGCAAGTAGTAACTCAGAGAGAGATGAGGTGGTAATACTAATACTGGATGAAATAGACTTTAAATCAAAAACAGCTATCAGGGACTATATAATGATAAAGGGGACAGTTCAACAGGAAGATGTAACAATGTGACAGCAGAGCACCAACATGTATGACGCAAATAATGTCAGACTTGAAGAAAGAAATTGACAATTCTAAATTAATAGTAGGAGACTTTATCACAACACTCTCCCTAATGGATAGATCATCTAGTTAGAAGATCAATAAGGAATACAGGACTTTAATGACACATTAAACCAACCAGACCTAATATATATAGATATCACTGTACCAAACACAAACAGAATACACATTCTTATCAAGTGCACATGGATCATTCTCCAGGATAGACCATATGTTGGTTCAAAAAACAAGTCTCAATAAATTACAAAAATATTAAAATCAAACAATTTATATTCTCTTACCACCATAGAATGAAGCTAGAGTTCAATAACAGAGGGAGAAAGAGAAATTTCACAAATATGTGAAAATTAAACAACATACTATTAAACAACAAATGGGTTAAAAGGTAATAAGAAGCAAAATTAGGAAATAATGAAGTGTATGAAAATGAAAATACGACATACTAAAACATATAGGATGCAGCAAAAGCAGTGCTAAGAAGGAAATTTGTAGCTCTGAATGACTACACCAAAGAAGAAGAAAGACTTCAAATCAGAGAACTAACCTCAAAACTGGAAGAACTAGTAAAAGAAGAGGAGATTAAACAGCAAAAGTATTGTTAAAGGAAATTAAAGAAGACATAAACAAATGGAAAGATACTTGATGGATTAGAAGACTAAACATCCTTAAGAGGCCAATACTACCCAAAGCAATTTATAGATTCAATGCAATCCCAATCAAAATTCTAACAACCTTCTTTGCAGAAATGGAACAGCTAAACATCAAATTTACATGGAAGTGTTAGGGGCCCTGAGTAGCTAAACCATCTTGAAAAAGAATAATGAAGTTGGAGGACTCACATTTCCTGATCTAAAAGCATTACAAAGAGATGGTAATCAAAACAGCATGGTACAGGCACAAGAACAGCCATATAGATCAATGGAATAAAATTGAGGGCTCAGAAATCATTATTTCCATATGTTTATGGCCAATTAATTTTGGCAAAGACAACTCAATTGGGAAAGAAAAGTCTCTTTAACAAATGGTGCTGGGAAAACTAGATCTACATTTGCAAAAGAAGAAGAGGGGCCCCTAGCTCATACCATATATAAAAAGTAACTCTGAATAGATCAAAGACCTTAATATTAGAACTAGACCTATCAAACACTTTGAAGTAAACATAGGGAAGCATCTTCAGGACTTTGTGTTAGGCAATGGTTTCTTAGACTTTATACCCAAAGCACAAGCAACAAAAGACCAAATAGGCAAATGGGACTTCATCAAAATTTAAAATTTTTGTTTCTCAAAGGAGTTTATCATGAAAATAGAACAACAACCTACCCAAAGGGAGAAAATATTTCAAAACAATATAAGCGGTAAAGGATTAATATCCAGAATAAATAAAGAAATCCTTCAGCTTAAAAACAAAAAGACAAATAATCCAATTTAAAAATGGGCAAAAACTTGAACAGACATCTCTCCTAAGAAAATATACGAATGGCCAGAAAACACATGAAAAGATGCTTAACATTATTAGCCATCAGGCAAATGCAAATCAAAACCACAATGAGGGGAGCGGATGTGGCTCAAGCAGTTGAGCACCCACCTCCCATGTGGGAGGTCCCGGGTTTGGTTCCTGGTGCCTCCTAAAGAAGATGAGAAGACACAACAAGCTGACAAATGAGCAGACACAATGCCCAGACACAACGAGTAGGGAGTGGATGTGGCTCAAGCAATTGGGTACCCACCTCCCACATGGGAGGTGCTGGGTTTGGTTCCAGTGCCTCCTGAAGAAGAAGAGCAGACATCAAGCAGACACAATGAGCAGACACAATGAGCAGACAACGAGCAGACAATGAGCAGACAGACCAGGGAGCCATCTCAGTGGGGAAAAAAAGAAAAAAAACACAATGAGATACCTTTTCACACCTCTTAGAATGACTGCTATTAAAAAAACAAAACAGTAAACAACAAGTGTTGGAGAAGATGCGGAGAAACAGGAAAACTCATTCTTTGCTGGCAGCAATGTAATATGTTGCAGCTGCTGTGGAAGACATTTTGGCAGTTGCTCAGAAAGCTAAGTATAGAACTACCATATGGGCTGATAATCCCACTGCTAGGTATATACCCAAAAGAAGTGAAAGCGAGGACTTGAACAGATAGTTGCACACCGATGTTCCTAGCAGTATTATTTACGATTGCCAAAAATGGAAGCAATCCAAGTGTCCATCAACAGAAGAACAAATAAACAAAATGTGATATATACATACAATGAAATATTGTGCAGCTGTAAAAATGAAGTCCTGATACATATGACAATATGGATGAACCCTGAAGATCACATTGAGAGAAAGAAGCCATATGCAAAAGGACAAAGATTGTACTATCTCACTGCTTAGAAATAATTAGAAGAAGCAAACTTATAGACTCTAGAATATAAGTTACTAGGGAATGGGGTGGGAATAGGGAATGGGAAGTTGAGCTTTAAAGTATACAGGGTTCCTATTTGGAATTACGGAAATGTTTTGGTAATGGATGGTGGTGATGGTAGATAATATCATGAATGCAATTGACAGTGCTTAAATATATATATGAATATGATTAAAGGGGATACATAAGATTGAATATTTGGCAACAGTATATAAAATATTTTTAAAAGTCCATGGAATTATACTGCACAAACAGTGAACCCTAAATTAAACCATGGACTTTATTTAATAGTACAATTTAAAAAATATGCTATCTGTCAATTATAGCAAATGTTCCACACCAATGCAAGGTGTTTTGGGAATCCTGTGTTTTATGCATGACTGTTCTGTAAACCCACAAATTCTCTAAAAAAGGATATTCTAGATAAGCACTTATTCTGATACACATGAACTATAAAATAACACTATCAACTAAGAAAGATTTAAATGTTTTAGTACATGCTTTTATTCAGATTCCAGCAATTTCTTCCTAGAATCTACAAATCTCAGGGTTGGATGACTGATTACCACACATTTCGTTTTCATTTCTTCTTCTATAGTTCCACTCTGAAAGGCCCTTGCATTTCTTTCCTGGGTTAAATGTGAGTGAGAGAAATGTTACTGGCAAACTGAACCTATACATAGGCCAGCCTTTCAAATCTTAGTGGTTTGTGGGAGGTTTAAGCCTCTAGAGGCCAAGTGAACCCAGCTGCTCTGTGAAATCGTTTTTTGCCATCTGGCAGCTAAGGTAGATTTGTGTATTAGATGTGGGACCAAAAGAGAGTTAATCTGTGGGCTGGAGTTTTTCAAAATGAAGAAAAGGAAAATTTTCAGACCTACAATAAGCTATCTTGATTTCCAGAAGGGCTTTGGGGTGGGGGTGGAAGGAGAAGGGAGGAGTAGAGAAAGCACTCTAAAAAGGACAAGATAAGCAGAGCAAGAAAAAGCCCAAACAAGCAGTATGCTATATGGTCAAGAGAAGAGAAATCTAAGCAAACACAATAGAAAATTGGAAAAACGAGAGGGAATAGAAACAGCAGCACAAAATAAGGATAGACTAAAGCAGCAAGCCAATATTTTATTATTATTTGTTAAATCCCCTAACGATAGCCATCAATGTGCTTGTAAGTAGAGACTGGCACTGTTCTTCCAGCTGTGCGGTCCTGAGGATTTCAAAGCTTCACACAAAATTGACTCTAAACATTCAATTTAAAAGACAAATACGAATGTTTTCAGTGCAAATTCAAAGAGAAACCAAAAGGGTCATCTCATCATTTCAAAACATATAAAGTCTTCTGAATTGAAGGGCAGTAGGAAAGTCTGCTTAGGTCACTTTACCTCTCTCACTGCAAGGCTATTTGTTAGAATGCTCAATTTTCTGATCCTTTCCCCAGAAAAATAGAGTGCAGCCAGGGGAAAGCATTGTGATGTTAAAAAAAATAGGAGAACCCTGCTTTAAATCGTTTAGATGCTTATAAGAAACTACACAAATTCATTTTGCAGACATGCTTTTATCTCTTTGCAATTGAAATTGAAAATTGCAGGGAGCTATTTAAAAACAGACCTATTGAATAGAACTTTTTATTTAACCGAGCTACTTCTAAATGGGCCATTGTGTAACTTTGGGTAACCAACCAGCCTTATGCATAGAATTGGAGGTCAGTATATACTGTTGATATTTAAGAAGATAGTTACTGAGCACCAGTTATGACAGAGACTATTCTAGTTACTCCAAGTGAAAATAAATAATATAAAAACAGTCCCTGGTCCCAAGGCATTTAAAATTGAATTACTTTACCCACAGTGAGCTATCTCATCGTAATGCTTTATTGAAAAGATACTGAGAAAATGGAAAAGAAAAAACAAATGCTTTATTGCTTAACATTTAGAAAAATTCTATGATATATTGGCCAAATGGATGTGATAAAAGTTCTGTTTCTTTAAAACATACTTTAAAAAAACAAACAGAGATGAAGATATTTTAAAGCCCACTAGACTACACCTAAGAGCATGAATTTAGATTAGAGAGAAGGAAATTCAAATATCAACTGTTACTTTCCAGCCGTGTTTTGGAATAAGTGTCTCAATCTCCCTAAACCTCAGGTCCCTCAAGTATGAAACAGAATTTTGAGTACTTGTCTCAGAGGTTTGTCATGAGTATTATATGAGAGGATGTGTGTAAAGCATTTATCACAGTGACTGACACATATTAGATGCTCAATAAATATTGGATTTGAATGAATAGTAACTATTTTTAATTATGACTAAAAACCTCTGACACAAAGAAGATTAATTTCAGAATATTCTAATTTTGGAGTGGTTTGTTCTTTTTATTTTCATAGATGTAATATATTAATGAAGGACTATTGGATAATATTTGAAGAGAAAAGGTGAAAATGGATTTAAAAGCAAGTTTCCTCTCAAATGATTTAAATATGTCCATTTTGTTTTATAAAATGGAAACCAAGCTGGAAATTATGACTTGGATTCAATTTCTACAAGCATAAATTATCTTAGGAAGCAAACTTTACCCAAACAAGGTGACATATTTTATAAAATGGTCATAAAACACTAAGATGGTTGGCCTGACAGGCCAATATCTACCTATTAACTAGCACTTTCATGCCCATCTAGTACAATAAAATCTAATCTATATAGTAAGACAGTACAATATCCAAGAGTAATGGAAGATATATAAAATGTCTTCTGTTTTAAATAGATTTACTGCTTTAATCTGCTAATAACAGATAATCCCACTTTTTTCTTAAAAGGCAAGAACCAAGGCTTTAATCTTTCTATTCCCAAAATCTTTCCCAATGTCATCATTTAGAACTTGCTCAGTGTTTGTTGACTATATCAAGGAAATAATTTCCATACAACAATTCTAAATTTAACAGAATAGCTCAAGCTAGGTAATAGCTATATCATTCTTACCTTCAGGTTACTTCTATATAACACATGTGAATGTTATTCTTTAAATGTACCTACTTATTATTTATATAAATTACTTAAAAACCCAAGAAATGCTTCAATGAATAAGATGAACTTGGAGGTCTAGTACACTCTCTGAAATACATATGATCATTGCAACCAAAATTTTTTAAGGAAATCAAACAATAAGTTAGTGATATCACTCCATATAGAATTTAATTTTTGCATTCCTTCCTCCCAGCATATATATAACTCCTCTTTTTCCTATTGATTTGGAATTCATAATCTCTCTCTAACCATTTCATTTAGTTGGCTAGGCTGCTTAAAGCAGATATAGTGAAATGGGTTGGCTTTTAACAATGGGAATTTATTAGTTTATAAGCTTACAATTTTGAAGCTGTGAAAATGTCCAAAACAAGGCATCATCAAGAGGACGTTTTCTTCCAGAAGACCAGCTGCTGGCGATCTTATACTCCTGTGTCACATGGCAACACGCACAGTGGAGTGTGCTGGTCTCTCCCTTCTCTTCCAGGTTTCTTTGATTTCAGCTGCTTGCTCTTTTTCTGAATTTCATCCTCTTATAAAGGACCACTGTAAAAGGATTAAGACCTATCATGAATGACAATGGGGCAAACCCACATGAATGGATTAACTCTAAGAACATGTTTTTCTGGTGTACATACAGTTTCAGACCACCACATCATTTGTATTATTTTTAGTGGTTACTGTTGAAATTTTGCTTTCCATATTTCTGGCTATCATTCTTTTTCAGAGTTCTGCTCTTAGTCAAATTGTCATGCCTTTTGAATTAAAGTGTATTTTATTTCTGGATCCCATCAAGATCTTTTCTGTGTCTTTGGGATTCATTACATAGCATTTCTTTTAGTTAACTGACTGACATGTACTATGCTTCCCGTGTTTGTGGAATCATTCCTTTCATTAATTATGAAAACTTCTCAGACATCAGCACTATGGATATTAAACACATTAAAGAAATAATTTTACATTACAATATATATGATGATTTATATATAAATATGATATGTTAAAATATTTTCTTTTAAATAAAAGTTCATTTTCCTCTGATTTTAAAACAAACTAAAAATATTTTCATTAGCTCCAAATGTAATTTGGGCCTTAGCCATTTTGCCTATTGTGCCTAATGGTTAAAGCTCTCCTTCACCTTCCTTTCCAGTTTCCAATCTTCTGTATCTCCTCTCCAAGCAAGAATGGATAACTTTTCTAAACATGAGAAGATAATAAAATAACCAGTCTTAGCAATAGATAAGGAAAAAGATCTCATTTCATTTGAGTAAAATATACCCCTTTTTGAGTTCCATGTGTTAATTTAAGGGATTAGAAACTTTTCAATTTGACCTTTGTATATGACTAACAGAGATCCTTCTGTAAATGGAAATATAGAAAAACTTTATGTACATATAACAATAAAACATATTATCATACAAGCAAAATTATACCACCATGCTTCATATTTAATCATTTAACTTTGGAAATGTAATTTGATATATTAAAATTGGATGAATGTAAATATATCCAAAATAGATGTAGGGTAAGAGGAAATGAGAGTGTTCTTGAGGTATAGCATTGGGTAAATATAAATATTCAGATCATTGTTTATAATGAAAAACTATCATTTACTCTAAAATGCACTTATGATATTTAAGAAACACTGTCAAGAAGTTCCTTTTTTTTATTTTCTTAAATTAATGGTGTTCACAGAATGGTTTTCACCTGATCTTCAAAAAATCCTCTAAAGGGTTCATTTCCTTAATAGCATTTTCAAATAATTCTGGCCAAGAAACTATATTTAATAGAAATAATCCAAAAGCAGAGTCTTGATCTAAAATAAACAACTTAAATAATCATGAAATTCCAAAGAGCAGACAGATTTATAAGACTACACACACACACACATTTGAAATACAGTATATAGAGACAATTAAAAAATGAATAAGAATGTACATATGATTATATATATTCTCATATATATACGTAATATAATTGAAGTATATTTTAATATAATTTTGGGTTTCCAAATAGCATTGAGATTGAGAAATATATGTGTCCTCATTGTATATATATATATTCATCATTTAAATATGTGTATATACACACACATATAGTTGAAATTTACATCATTACTGTATTTCAGATATTGATTTTAGTGAAACAAAATTTCACAAGTTCTTTAAAATTATTAATGGATAAGAGTAGTTTTCAAACCACCAAAATCATTTTGGATTTTGCACACACAATAAATTTATAGAAGACTAGAAATGTGCTAATTCATTAGACATGAAGTCTTTCATTTTAAGAATTTTGTTGTTGTTGTTAGAAAAGTAACTTTAAAAGCTACTTGAATTAATAATTGCTCATTGCTTTCTTGTCTGGGAAAGAATGACATAAAATCAGTGATGTGATTTTTTAATTTCTAAAACCTAATATGAGGGAATGAAATTATTTAGCATGAAGAGATGTTTTTTTCTATCAGGATGCTTTTATTTTTAAACCTTGTTATGTGCCTATGAAAGAAAAATATAGTTTCTAGGAAAGAAACAATGGACTATTGGTGTCTACATTCTTGCTGACATGAAAAGATTCAATATAGGAATGTTGAATGAAATAAATCCAGGAAACAAACATACAGAGAAGAGAAGAATGTTATAAATTATCATTCTATGGGAGAACTTAAAGACTGCTGAAATTTGATGAATTCAAGACTGTTAATTCAAATAATATCTTTACTTTAAAATAACTTTTACAAGAAGGAAAAAGCTGAATATCCTTTATGTTTGATTACATATTGGGGATTATTAAATAGAATTTACTTAAGAAATGCCTGTCATATAACAGTCATTATAGCAAAAATAGAATTACAAAGCAGATTTTGAACAGTAATGCTGTCCTTTGAGTCCTGAAGGTTCTTAAGCTGTTAAAAAATAAATAGCACATCACACACACACATACACACACACACAACAATTTTATCTGATACTACACAAATGTAGTATTCTGATTGTTACAAAATGATTTCACATTCAACTCTCTTCATCTTTTCTGGGCCTACCTTCTTTCGTCTTCCTTTTTCCTCTAACAGCCCTTAGACATGTGCAATTTAGGATGGGACTCTTGCTTCTAAATATGCTTATTTGGTAGTTTTAAAACTCATGACTATTTTTAAACAAATGTATATTTGAGCAATCTAGTATGCCTAATCACTGAATCAGACATTCATCAAAACTGAGAGAAATTGAATTTTAAGTTATTTGTTTTAAATGTGGGATGCCCAATAAAAACCCACAATTTCTTAAAAATATGCTTTAGCCATCTGGACATTCACATATTGCACTGAACAATATTTCAGTTCAAAGTAAAAGATTTTATACAACATTAATCCTACCTAAAGTATACATAGATTTTGAACCCAGATCTAAATACCAAACTATTCCAAAAAAAAAAAAAAAGAGAGAGACAAGACCAGTGTAATAGGACATACAGGGATATATAAGAAACACAAATGTTATTGATAAGCATGCTGATACCTTTAGAAATGACAAAACCAAAAATAGAAATAAGAAGAAAATAAATGGCCCAATTACAAGAGTAGGAAAGGTAGTGACACAGATTATAATTGTATCCATCTATGAGAATTTCTGGATGAAATCAATAATAAGCACAGTGGTAACATGGAAGATGTGCTATGGCCAGGTGTTTTAGATTAGGATGATTTAGGAAGTCATAAATCATAGTCAACAATCAACAGTTGGTACTAAAACCAATTAGTGGAAAATGTTAGAGGATAGGAAGAGAACCATGTGGGTCCTTTGAACTTTAATTGCTTTTGTTTATCATCTATAAAACAGACTCTTAATAAACTAATAGCTTGTTCTGGGAGCTAATCTATGGAGAATTCCTTTCTTGTATCTTCATTTGTGAGTGAACCAAAACTCAATTTAGTGTCTAGTTGTCCTTCTGTAGTGGATTCTCTTCAACTTACGTCACTTAAAATTAGAGAAGAGGAGAAAGGTGTGGAGATGGAAATAGGGGAAAGAGAACAGGGGCTGGTATAGGATTGGTGAACATGAGGGGAGTTGATTATCTACCATTCCCCACGTGCTCACAGTTACCACACTGTTAGAAGATTGAAATGTTCATGCTGAAAACTTTCATGTATATATAGGACTTGATTTAGAGGTATAGAGAACACTGAGAGGCCAGTAGTCCAAGCGGAACTCAGTTGTAAATACTTTAATGTTCACTGGTAGGCTAAAGCTTTCTTTTCCCTTTGGATCACAAAGAAAAGCATAAGGGTTAGGTGTGGGATGTGGGGCACTGAAGGGTCAGGAAACTAATGAAAGAGGTGGGACACAAGAAAGGTAGCTGAAGACAATTTGTCCATTTTATGCTCTTCTCACTTGCAATATGTGGCCTTGAGCCAAGGGTGGTCAAAGCCACAGGATAAATATAATAGTTCATCATCCTAAAGTGTTGATTGTATCCAAACATTTTGGAGGAAATGTTCAAATAATTTAAATAAGTAATTCAAAATATTTATATGTTAAAGCAAAATGAATATATTATTTATAAGAACTCATACACTGCATGCATTTTTTTAAGTTAAAATAAGAAACCACCAAAAATCTTGAATCTGTTATTTTAAAACCCCAATCCTCTCGAGGTACACATTCTGTTAGATCATTTCAGGTGAAAAGTATTAAAATCATTAGTTTATAATTTTTTATAATTTTGCCTAGTCTATATCTGACTTACAAATTATTTTGTCTATAGAAAAATTCTGATTCTGGTAAAAATGTTTGGTTTTTTTAAAGAAAGGAAACAACACAGCTGAAAAAAAGAAAAAAAATAGCAAATGGAAACGAAGATATGTGATGCTTCTTTTTTCATGTTCAAGGCACCTAGGAATATTGTATATTTGTGGGAACATTTGCCTCAACAACAATATGATACCATTAAACATCTTAACAAAGACCAATTAGAAGCAAAATGCATGCATTGCTTGACAAAGAAAGTCATCAAAGAATCTTGGCTCTTCAAAGTCTTTTCTGAGGCACCATCATTCAGGGTCTTTCTAGGAAGATATTCTTACCTTTTTAAAGAATGAAACTTCTTGACTCTATTTGAGGTGACAAGAATACCAGAATGCTACATCTGAAAACATAGACATATTATTAATAGTGGATATACATAACGGTTGGTAAATTTATGCCAGCCTCTCTTTTGAGAGCTGTATATATAGTAGTCAATTTAATTCTCCCAACAACCTTGTGGGCTTGGAATTCTACAACCATTTTAGAGATGAAGAAAAGAGAGTACAGAAAAGTTACATATTTGACATGAACACACAATCACAGTGAGTTATACAGTCAAGATTCATATCTATAAACTCTGGCTCTAAAGTTTGTACTTTTAACTACTTAGATATACTGACTCTTCAATGACCTCACAGTCAGTTCTAACGGTTTTCTTGTATAAAGTGTATTCTACATGTGCATCCTCTAGTTTTTCTTTATGGATTTTTAGGTACAAGCAAGTCTCCAGAGCCATAAGTAAGCAGTGTATACTGAAAAGAAAAGAATGAATAAAAGTTTCATAAGTTTATAAGTAAGCAAAATCTACAGATCCAAACTGTCATTTTTGAGAGCTAAATGAAAATCAGATAATTTCACAAGCCATAAAGTTTTAACTACTCAGGTGCAGTGACTTGCATTATTACCTGGCAGGCTTTCCTCAGTACCTTTTGATGGTGCCAAAGGAACTGTTAGTTTTGCCTAAAAGTATTCATTTGCTACCCAGTGAGGACAATTACCTGTCTCCCCCTCTTTCATAGGCTCTTAATCTCTAAACTGAAAACACTGTCAACTAAATTTATAGATGTCCTCATTTGAGTAAAGAACATCCAATCCAGAGACTATGTTGAATGGCAAGCATGCCAGCAAATGAAGTCCAAGACATAACAAGTAAATAACACAGGAAGGTGACCAAGAAGCAACAAAGTCAAATGATGGCTTCCAGGCAATGGTTGCCTGATCAAAGCCAATAGGCCAGGCTCTAAGGATCAGGTTTGAATTAACTGATTAACACACAGGGTTGGAAGAGCTCACCAGGATACCAGCTAGAATCCCTGTGACCTAGCAGGTTCCCCACTGACTGAAGCAGCTGCTGCTTCTGCTAGAAGCCCTGCTGCCAGCAACATACAGGCTTAATTAGCTTCCATTTTCTCAGTGTTCTAATTATCACTATGAAACACATCACTTTTTTTACCCCATGCTCCATCAAAATATTGCTGGACTGGACTTTTTTTTAATGTGTCATTGTATTGATGCTCAAGAATTTTTCAATATGATGCTCTCAACAGCCTCTATTAGTCTGCCAAAGGGGTGCTGATGCAAAGTACCAGAAATCTGTTTGCTTTCATAAAGGGTATTTATTTGGGGTTAAAGCTTACAGTTATAAGGCCCTAAAGAGTCCATCTTAAGGTTGCTTTCTCACCAAACTCAGTTGCCAATGTTGAAGCAAGATGGTTGCTGATCTCTCCACTCTAGGCTTCTTTCTCTCAGCTGCAGACTGGCATAGGGCTTGTCTCTCAGGGCTTCTTCTCTTTCCTGTTATAGGCCTTGTTTCTTTTCTGGTTTACTGTATCAGTCTTGGCTCTCTTCCCAAGGTCAGCTGTAAGCAATCAGGCAAATGGCTCATCTTTCCCTTGGACCCTACCTGTTTGAGACCTTTCTGTCACATGGCAGGATCAATATGACAAAGTTCTCTCCTCTTCCCATGTGTCTATCTCAAACGACTTTCCATTTATATCACATCCACCAAAGGGGTGGGGACTCAAACTCAGTCATTCCCTACTGACATAGCTGAATCAAAGCCCTAATCTTAACAGGTAATTTAATCAAGGGCCCTTTAATTGAATCCTATATAATCAAAGGGTATCACACCCAGAAGAATGGATTAGTTTCTCTTTTTGGGATTCACAAAAATCTCAAACTGTCACAGCCTCTATCTCTCTCCTTTATGGAATAGAGTTGAATGCAGTCCCTTCCAGCCACCTTCTTCACCAAGCAATTCATGCTGGGCTCTGGGCTCCCCTCCAGATCTCACTTTCTCCCAACTGGTGTTGAGACAAGGGCCTTTGCTCCCAGCTCTCCAGCTCTGAGACCTTCTGGAAGAGTGTGTGGCATCCTGGTCTACATGCTTCTTTCCTTTCCCAAGTTTCACTGCTCAGACTGTGCCATCTCATGCTGCTCTTCCTCTGCTATGAAATAAGCCTGCATTTCTGGCCTGTACAGTAGTGTATGCTGTACAATGCTTACCAGTTTTCAAAGTGATTTCACTTATATTGTTGCATTTTTGTTTCAAAACAACCTTGTAAATTAAAGAATGATTGTTGGTCTCAATGTAGAGATGAACAAAGAGACTCAAAAGGTTAAGAGACTTACTTAAGGGCACATAATTGATAATGGAGGAGCCATTCTGTGGCCCCTAGGCTGGTGTTTGTACCACTAAACTTGTTCCTGCTTCATCTTCCCCCAAACTGCTCTGTGTGTTTATAGTATCCCTGGCTCAGCTATATATTACAGTGCTTTGGTCTCTCTGGCACTTAATTCAGCAAGATATATATAATATGCGATCAATAATCTGTGGAAAAGTGTCTAATTACCATTCCTAAAATATTGTTGGAGAATTCATTCCTGAAAATTAATAAATATAAGATTTAAGTTCAAGGCATTATGTCATTTTGATTAGTGGACAACACAATATCAGGTTCAGAGAAACAGTGAGACCAATATTTCTTTTCTTTTCTTTTTTAATTGAAAATATACTACATCATCCTGTCCTGATTCTTAAAGGTCTGAAAAACCAACCACCATGAAGAGAATGTCTTTATACTTATTCTTTCAGCAAGCATTCATCAAGCAGCTACTAGGTGTAGTTATAACACATATTGATATAATCATGGAATATTCAACAAAGTACAAGTACTATTCCCTGCCATTGAGGGGTATAGGATAATGATATTTTAGCAAAGGACTGAAATGGTACTAGCACATATTTTGTATTTGCAGTATGCCAGGTACTCTTTTCGAACACTTTCCAAACATTACTTCATTTTACAGATCAGAAATCTGAGGCACATAAAGTTAAGTTAAGCAACCAACCCAAATTGGCCAGCAGATAAGAGTCATAAATTTATTCCAGTCAAAGAATTCTTAAAGCAAAACAAAACAGCACAATATGGTCAAGTACATCACATCACACATTGGCCCAAATTATACACTTATTCAGTCTTTTTCTCAACTTAATTTTGTATACCTTCAACACAAAAGCCCCAAGATATGCCACAAACACCCTGACAAGAATTCCAAACTGGGGAAATAAATACTCCCCACATATATATGAACAAGAGATAACTTTTTTTGGCACTATTGCATCTGATAATCAGAGAGAGTAAAAGTTAATCTGAAATGCTACATGATAAAATAAAAAGAGAGAAAAATTCCTTCCATTATATGTATAATGTACACATATATCTTATTTGTACATTATGTAGAGGATTATGTCAGAGACTCAGGGAGATAGGAAGTGAGAACAGGACTAGAAAACAGCTGCAAAAAGATAAGGTAAAGAACAAAAAACAGCCAAGCAGCAACTATTCCCAAGAGCTCTGTATTCCATCATCACAACACGGTACCCTTGTCCTGACAACATCAATAATTGTGTAGTTGCGACACGGAACCCACCATAAATATAGACATACAACATTAATCTTCAAGAACATCTGCACCTATTACTCATGCAGCGAATAATGATTTAGCAGCTGTGCCAGCTATAATAGGCTTGTTTGAGATTTGGGAAAACAGGCCTAATATACATATCATTCTGACAAAAGTTCCATCTTGCATGATTTTTTTTTCTCTCTAGTAATAAATACAAATTATCTCTCCTGAAGAAATCAAACAATGATTTTTTTTCCATATACAATGTCCATGGCTGATAATATTTTGATGGCATTCATTTGGCTAACCAATGAAACAACTTTGATTTTTTATAGCTTCTTTGAAAGGTCCTCATTTGCTCCTAAATTTGTATCTACTCAATGAATACTTTTTAAATTGTGATTTTTTGCAAAGAAAGGCTTTAGTGATCTCTCGTGTCAAGGTTCTGTCTTTGCTTCTGAGTGTAGAGCAGGGTCTCTTAAACTTTTTTGTTCCACAGACCCCTTTGCCAGTCAGGTAAAAACCATGGACCCCTAAGTAAGTCCACACTATACTGTGTATTAGTTAATAAATATATCACATCCACACCAACACTTCCCTACAAGAATAATGTTTTTTTGAATTGCAATTCAAGCTCCCGGACCCCTTGTTAAGAACCCCTGCTGTAGAGTGAGTTGCTATATGGTGCATCATGGGAACACAGACTCAGGCATAACAGAAACTTTCAACAAATGGCTGCTTTATTACTTGCACAGCACAAAGTGTCCAAAAGATCAGGAGGCAAGAACCCATCATGGCCAGTCTCCTAGGAGGCCAGTAGATGGCAGCTCTGCATGCTCCACTTTGTGTCAGACAAGAGAGTCAAATTTGTGCTGCCCAACGACCATTATTTATACAACCCAGGGGGAGCAGACCCTGCCACTGGGAGTGTCCTGCCCCGATAAGCACCTGAGGCTGCTTGTTTGGTGTTCAAGGTATGATCAGGCCCTTCTATTAGACTTAATTCTCCCATGAGATGCAGAATGGAAACATATTGAAACATCTGTGCAAAAGAGAACCGGAGGGGAGGTGAGAGCTGGGAGACTGTGCAGAGCATGGCAGTGATTTCCTCAGCATTGTCCATTAGAGAGGCCAAGACTGTCTCTCTACCCCTAATTCTCAGTCTCAGTGTATGGGCTGTCCAGGAAGGGCTTGACGTTGGGCAAAGAAATGCTTTGCAGCTAAGGCAGATTCTGAAGTCAATGCTAGCTGGAGACTTTCTGTTGAATGTACCCTTTTTAAAGAGGAAACTGCATAGCCCATGTCCATGTCTACCACAAGGCCTTTTGTAATTTTCTGAATTAATCTCAATCTCATTTAAACACTGATGCCCATGTATGCAAAATCTCTACCACCAGCCAGAATGCTCACCTCAGCTCTCCACTTAAATATTCCACAGTCATTTCAAATTCAGTAGGTCCAGAAATAAAAATTTAAGAATTTAAAATGACACCCTCAACATAATTTTGATTACCTCTATCAGTTCCAACCACCACAATCTAAGTTTCAACCTTATCCTAATACTTCAAGAGTCTTGGATTACAATGAGACCTTCACCTTTCTCATTTCTTCTAATACATGTCCTCACCTTCCAGCATGTATGGATTAGATTCCAGGGTCTATTATTCTAAACATTTTAATTATATCTGCCTGCCTAAACCTTAGCCCAGTTAATTCCAGCCCTTCAGTTACATTGTGGCTGTTCTCAGACCTCTGAATGTGCCTGGAAAGAAGATAGTTTGTATCACTTTAAGTTTGTAGCCAATAAATTCATTCAAGTAAAGGTCTGATAACTTCATGCAATTCCCATGATTGGTTCTAGAAACCACTTCCCTTTTAATTTTCAATGACTCAGGTGGCAAGAGTGAAGTCCCGCTCTACTGGCTCTCAAGTATAATCAATTCCAACTTATTCTGTTTAAGTATTTTGAAAGAAGCTATGTAATTTCAAATCTGGACAGAATATGTATTTTATTTGTAAGTGATATTATAATACAGCTGTAATCATAATTCAATTCATTAGTAGCTAAATTTTATGGAAAGCCACTCACACTTTATAGAATAAATTGTTCTTCCCTCCTTGGTAATGCACTGTAATTGAGCCAGCAAACACTGGCATCCCTCTTTGTAGAATAATGCAGTTAAAACAAAAAATGCAGAAAGAAGAGAAAGGAGGAAAATAGTATTTATTAAATTACCTTCTGCAAAATACTTCTTTACCTTGGTGCTAAACATACTCCGGTCAATCGGACTATCTAAAATGATTTCTCTGTTATAGTAGACTCTATTCAGTAATAAAGTACAGCTGTTAGAGCACTTGACCCCTCTTAGAACCTATGAAGAGTTATAAACTTGGCCAGCATAATTACTTTTCAAGTTTAAATGATTTATTTCAGAACTTGTAAGGCTTACAAAGGGATGATCAATTACAGTATTTGTAATACTGTGTATTACACAAAGAACATTACTGATAAAATTTTGTAACTCCAAAATTATCCAATATTTTTTAATTGGTCAAAGAATGTTTGGTTTTCCACAAACATTTTGAAGACACACTAAATATATATATATTAATGTATATATTCATATCACCACTTTTAATTGCCTCCAAAATATTTTGTCACTAGTTACAAAGTGTCTGCATATATATCTATATTTTCCTGAGACTAATTGGCATGAAAATCATAAAATGAATGTTTCCATACTGAAAAAATAGGTACAATGTTGAGAAATTAAAAACTGGAACTCCAAATTTTCCATTGGCTAAGTGTAAATCAGTTACCAAATATTTGTTAGAGACAGTGGTAGGATCAGTGAAAGACTTTTTATTTTTGGAAAAGTAAATAAAATTAGTCATGTTGATAGAACTTATATAATACCTTACAAGATTTTAAAGCTTTAGGAAAGCACAGCTCCATCAAAAACAAATACACTTACTCCCACAGAAGGAACTTAAATTACTCAGAGGTAAAAATGTGTTTGTCTATCTCTCTTAGGCAATTACCATTTTCAAAGGAAAATATATGCAGTTTTGTATCTTTCTTGCATTAAAATTGACTGGGATTTTATAATTGACACTGAAATTGTAGGAATTAAACAACACATTTACTGTATTGCTAAATTGTTGGAAATCATTCATATTTCTTACTATAGTACATAAAGCAAATACCTTCCTCAATCTGATAAGAAAAATTGTTTTAATAAAATTTCATCCCAGGAGACCACAAAATCTGGATTAAAAAAAAGATGCTGACAGACTATATGCTATGTTAGAAAAGGCAACTGAAAACTAGGAAAATTGGCAGCTTAAAAATATATGAATATATGAACATCTGAGATAATTTCTTTGTGTGACTAATTTATTTCTGTTTTGTCTACCTCAGGTAAAGATCATTATTTTTTTAGGACACCAAAGCATAATTTTCATAATTATAACTTCAATTTTAACAACAAAGGAGGTCACAGAAAACATTTTATGATTTGTTTTATTTTTCAAACTACTTTTCTATGACTGTATGCTGATGTTTCTTTCTTATGTAAATGATATTATAAAAAAACATTTTCAGTAGGTCAATGGATATTTGGTTTCAAGCTAGTATATATGTTCCTTAACTTAAATAAAGAATTTCTCTTACAACAAGGAAGAATTGAAACATTCCTGATATTTAAGGGGATTCAAATTAAATAACTATGGTGTGAAATAATTAAAAGTTTGAGTTCACATCTTAGATTCCTGAAGAAATAAATAAGAGATGAATAGAACAGATGGAACATAGGGCATTTTTAGGGCATTGGACTTGTTCTGCATGATCTTGCAATGATGGATACAGGCCATTTTAAATTTTGTCAAACCTATGAAAGTGTACAGTGCAAAATGTAAACCATAATGCAAACCATTGACCATGGTTAGTAGCAACACTTCAATATTTGCACGCCAATCGTAACAAATGTACCATACATATATAAAGTGTGATTAATAGGGGAGAGGGGGAGAGAGGGAGAGGGTTGGCTATATGGGAATCTCCTATATTTTCTATATGACTTTTCTGTAACCTAAAGCTTCTTTGAAGATAAAGTGAAGAAGATAAGACACTGGGGAAACCTAGAGAAGAAATTGTCACTGTACATAAAAGATAACAGATCTTATGGTGATGAAAGAAACATTGAAAATTTTTATTTCATTTTGTTTTTTATTTTTGTATTTTATTTGTTATTTATTATTCTTTTATTTGTTGATTTTTTTGGCTTTTTTGGGGGGAAGATTTAGATCAAAGAAGGGTCACAACTGTGGCAGGGGAGGATCACTGGTGTGGGGTGTTAGTGGTGGGGATATGTATGAGGAGGAGCAAACCAGGGGCATGTCTCTATGGCATATGAATATTTTCAAGTGGTCATGGGACATTGTCTCTGTGGGTGGAGACCCATACATTAACCAAAGGAATGTTGAATTCCCATCCTGGGAAGTCCTGCTACATTCTCTAGTAGAGCAACAGCAATCCCCCAAGTGCGTGGACAGTGCCTAGTGAGAAAGGACAGGCCATTACACCAGGCCCTTGATATTGATGGTCATACTTATATACCTTTTCTTATGAAACTGAAACTTAGCCTCGTACTATATATTGCCTAAGAGTTACTTCCTGAAAGCCTCCTTGTTGCTCAAATGTGACCTCTCTCTAAGCCAAACTCAGCATACAAACACACTACCTTCCCCTTGGCATGGGGAATGACTCCCAGGGATGAGCTTCCTTGGCACCAAGGAATTATTACCAAGTGCCAAATAGCTATGCATTTGGAAAAAGATCTTGACCAAAAGGGGGAACTATAAAATACAAATGAGTTTTTATGGCTAAGGGACTTCAAAGTGAGTTGGGAGGTCATTCCACAGGTTATGCTTATGCACCAGGATATCATTGACTACCACAGTAAACAGTGCCTCAAAC
Source organism: Cabassous unicinctus (assembly GCA_029593785.1). Taxonomy (NCBI): domain Eukaryota; kingdom Metazoa; phylum Chordata; class Mammalia; order Cingulata; family Chlamyphoridae; genus Cabassous; species Cabassous unicinctus. Next base: position 16,320 of record JAQZBX010000058.1, on the reverse strand, counting down.
AGCAAGGATCCTGAGGGATCTAGAGACATCTAGACACTATAGGCAGGACTGATAATCTCAGGAATTTGGCACCATGGCAGTAGGCTTTATTTTGAAATATATGTTCCCCAATGTAATAGAGTTAGACTCATTTATAATTTCCCTACACATGACTTTTGTGCCCCTTGTATTTGAACCTATAATTAGCACTATATTCATTAAATATATGTCCCAGAGACTTAAATATTCAGTCTGTTCATATGCTGGTTGAGCCCTGAATCTCAGCAGAGTTGCAACAGCTACTCTCCAGTTCACTGGACTTGCCAAGGACAACTAGCAAAAAGATGATGATAGAAAACGCCCACCCCAAAATCAGAGAGTATCTGCAACTGCAAGCAAGACAGTCCCATCCATCTGCCCCAGGGGATCTAAGCCCCTTCTCAATCAGAAACAGAGTGGGCATCACCATCCCCAAATCCTCAAGATTGAGGCATGAACAAACATAAGGGGGGAATGCAACTATGGACTAAAGTAGACTTATTATTATTCTAGCAATGGAAGCAGTTGTCTCATTGAAATAGAGGTAGTGGCCACTAGAGGTTCTGAGGGGAAGGAGAAGGAAGAATAGGTGTAACATGGGGCATTTCAGGGACATTGGAATTACCCTGCATGACATTGCAATGATGGATACAGGCCATTATACATTTTGTCAAGGCCTATAAAACTGTGCAGGGCACAGTGTAAACTATAATGTAAACTAAAGTCCATGGTTAGTAACAATGCTTCAATATGTGTTCATCAATTGTAACAAATGTACCACACTAATGATGGATGTTGTTAATGGGGAGTAATGTGTACGAGGAGGGGGTAGAATATATGGGAATCCCCTATATTTTTGATGTAACATTTATATAATCTAAACCTTCTTTATAAAAAAATTAAAAAAATAAAAAAGACAAAAAAAGGGAGGGGCAAGATGGTGGCAGAGTAAGGCACTCTGCTTTACAGTAGGATAAGTAAGGCTCATCCTACAGGGCAGTTAGTAATTACCCAGAGCTATCTAAAGCACCTGTTTGGGGGCCCCAGGAGACCAGAAGAGTATCCTGCAACATCCTTGAAAGTATGAAAGGAGGAGACTTTCCATCTACAGAGAAGATTCGTGAGTAGAACACTCCATGCCATGGAGGCTGGTGTACGTGGTTCAAGCTGCCTTGGGAGATATTCCTCAGTTGGAGTTGGAAGCCCCATTTCCCAAAAATGAGGGAGGAAGAGACAGTTGGGCACCAACTTCAGCTACTGATTGGTAAATTCAGCTGGCTAAAGTATAATCCTAAGAATAGCTAAACTTCAAACCTGTCCAAATAAGAAAAAGGCTGGAAGATGCCACTTTAACTCCACCCCCTGCATGAGGGGAAGCGGGGCTGATTGTAAATCACAGTGCTGGTATGGAGTGGCTTCTTTCCACCCAGATTGGATTGCAGCTCTAGCCTATACCACAGCCCCACCTCTGGCAGGGAGTAAGCTGGGGAGAACCTGCACCAGCCTCGCCGAGAAACTGCAGGCCATGCCAAGGAGCCTGGTGCCCATCTACCACTGGCAGCACAAGCCATCTCAGGAGCTATTCCGTGGTTGGAGTTGGAAGCTCCATTTCTCATAAACATGGGAAGAGGAGATAATTGGCTACCAACTTCAGCTACTGATTAGTAAATTCAGCTTGCTAAAGTATAGTCCTAAAAACAGCTGAAGTTTGAACATGTCCAAGTCAGAAAGAAGCTGATAGCTGCCGTTTTAACTCTGTCCTGAGCATAAGGGGAAGCAGGGCTGACTGAAAATCACAGTGAAGTTAGGGACTGGGTTCTTTCCACCAAGATCAGATTGCACCCCTAGCCTAGACTCCAGCACCACCCTAGCAGGGAGGAAGCTGGCAGGACCTGCACCAGCCTCTCCAGGTAACTACAGGTGCTTTTGGCCAGCACAGACTTAATAGTCGGACCCTTGGGACTCCATTCCCATGCCCCACTAGGAGTGGAGATGTGTTTCCTCAGTCTGTCAGGGTAGCTACAGGCATTTTCAGCCCTCATGAACTGGTTTCTTGAGCACCTTCAAATCCATCTCCAAATCTAGTGTCTTCCCCATTAGGATAGGAGGAGGCTGGTGTTTCCTCAGGGCAACTGCAAGCACTTTTGGCCTGCAAGAACTTGACTGTTGGGCATCTGTGACTCCACTCCAACCAAAAATAGGATAAGAGAGGAACTGTGATTCCCTATCCTCTCTGGGTAACTGCAGGTTATTTTGGCCCACACAGACTGAATAGTTGGACACCTGTAGCTCCATCTCTGCCCCCAAGTAGGATAGGAGAGAAGCTGGGTTTCCACAGATTTTCTGGAAAACAGCAGGCACTTTCACCCAGCATGATCTGGACTGGTAGGTACCTGTGGATCCACACCCACCCCCAATAGAAAATGAGGTGGATGGTGTTTCCACAGCTCTGGGCAATGGCAGGCACATTTAACCTGCAAAGACTGAGCTGTTGGACACCTGTGGATCCACCCCCACCCATAACAGGATAAGAGGGGACTGGTGTTTCCTCAGCCTCTCAGGACAACTGCAGGCATATTCAGCCCACATTGATTAGGCACTCCAGATAGTCCATACTAATCAGAATGTCAAATGCTGAATTCAAAGAGAGACTTTTGAGAGCAGCAAGAGAAAAGTGATGCATAACATATAAAGGATACCCAATAAGATTAAGTGCTCATTTCACATCAGAAACCATAGAGGCAAGAAGGCAGTGGTATGATATATTTAAGATACTGCAAAAGAAAAACTTCCAGCCAAGAATCTTATATCCAGCAAGAAATGAGGTCAAGTTTAGAATATTCACAGGTAAACAGAAACTGAGAGAGTTTATAACAAGAGACTGGATTTGCAGAAAATACTAAAAGGAGTGTTACATCCTGAAAAGAAAAGAAACGAGAGAGAGGGTTGGAAGAGAATCTAGAAATTAAGAGTGTATCAGTAACAGTAACTAAAAGTGTCAAAAGAGTGGTGAAAATAAAATATTACAGATAAAACCCAAAGGTCAAAATGGGTTAAATAAGAACTGTCTTTACAATAATAACATTGAATGTTAATGGATTAAACTCCCCAGTAAAAAGAAACAGACTGGCAGAATGGATAAGAAAATATGAGCCATCTACATGTTGTCTGGAAAGGACTCACCTTAGACCCAAGGATACTGTGGCAGTTTGAGATTATTAATGAATCCTCAAAAGAGAGACTATTTTTGTAAACTAATCTGTTCCTCTGTTTGTGATAATTTTGATTGTATTAGATTCAACTGAGATGTCTTTGATTAAATTACATTAAGATTAGGACTTTGATTCAACCACATCAGTAGGGTATGACTCTGGTTGAGTCCCCGCCCCCTTGGTGGGCTGATATAAATGGGAACTCCCTCAAGAACACACAGAAGAAAGAGAACAGAGAGAATTCCACAGACACAGCAGCAGAGAGAACTTTGATTCTGCAGCCCTGGGAAGAGAGATGAGCCATTCACCAGAGAGTTTGCAGCTGAGCAGCTGAGGAAGCCCAGAAAGAAACAAGCCCTATGCCAACCTGTAGCTGAGAGAGAAGAAGGCTGAACCCTCACAGAGATCACCCACCATCTTGCTTCAACACATGGCAACTGACTTTGGTGAGAAAGCAGCCTTGAGTTGGACTCTTTAGGGCCTTGTAGCTGTAAGTTTTACCCTAAATAAATACCCTTCATAAAAGCCAACAGATTTCTGGTACTTTGCAGCAACACCCCTTCGGCTTACTTAAACAGATATCAATAGATTGAAAGTAAAATGTTGGCAAAGATATTCCACACATCCAGTAACCAAAAAAAAAAAAAAAAAAAAAAAAAAAAAAAACAAAACAAACAAAAAAAAAGCTGGAGTAGCTATACTTATATCAGATGAAATAGAATTGCTATTAGAGACATGGAAGCACATTATGTATTAATAAAAGGGGCAATTCACCAGGAAGAAATAACAATCATAAGTGTATATGCACCTACCCAGGATGTCCTAATATACTTGAGGCAAACATTGACAAAACTGAAGGGTGAAATAGATATCTCTACAATAATAGTTGGAGACTTCAATACACCACTCTTAGCATTGGATGGAACATCTGGGCAGAAGATCAATAAAGAAACAGAAAGCTTGAATAATATGATAAAGGGACTAAACCTAATAGACATATACAGAACATTGCACCCCAAAACAGCAGGATATATGTCCTTTTCTATTACTCATGGATCTTTCTCCAGAATAGATCTTATGTTGGGTCAAAAAGATCTCAATAAAATCAGCAAGATTGAAATTATACAAAGCACTTTCTCTGATCATAATGGAAAAAAGTTGGAAATCAACAAGAGGCAGAAAAAGGGGAAATTCACAAATATATGGAGAGTAAACAACACACTCTTATATAATCAGTGGGCCAAGGAAGAAATTGTGAGAGAAATCAATAAATATATGGAGACAAACAAGAACAAGAACACAAGATATCAGAACCTATCGGATGCAGCAAAGGCAGTGCTGAGAAGAAATTTATAGCCCTCAATGCTTACATTAAAAAAGAAGGAGCTAAAATCAATGATCTAACTACACAGCTGGAGGAACTAGGAAAAAAAGAGCAAATTAATCCCAAAGCAAGTAGAAGGAATGAAATAACAAACATCAGAGCAGAAATAAATGAAATGGAGAACAGAAAAACAATAGAGAGAATTAACAAAACCAAAAGTTGGTTCTTCAAGAAGATTAACAAAAGCGACAAAGAAAAAAACAAAGAAGATGCAAATAAATGAAAATGGACACCTTACTACTGACCCTACAAAAATAAAAAAGATCATAAAAGGATACTATGAACCAATGTATGTGAACAAACTAGACAATGTAGATGAAATGGAAAAATTCCTAGGAATTGTTCATCATGATCAAGTAGGTTTTATACCAAGAATGTACAGGTGGTTCAACACAAGATAATCAATTACCGTACTATAACACATTAAGAAATCAAAGAAAAAAAACACATGATCTTATCAATTGATGCAGAAAAGGCATTTGACAAAATACAGCATGTTTTCTTGATAAAAATACTACAAAAATAAGAATTGAAGGAAACTTTCTCAACATGATAAATGCCATATAGGAAAAACACAAAGCTAACATTGTTCTCAGTGGTAAAAGAATGAAAGCTTTCCAGTTGAGATCAGCAGCAAGACAAGGATACCCACTTTTACCACTGTCATTCAATATAGTGCTAGAGGTTCTAGTTAGAGCAGTCAGGCAAGGAAAAGAAATAAAAGGCATCCAAGTTGTAAAGGAAGAAGGAAAACTTTTTGCTATTCATAGATGATACGATCCTATATCTAAAAAGTCCTAAAAAATCAACAACAAAGCTGCTAGCGCTAATAAATGATTTCAGTAGAGTGTTAAGATACAAGATCAATACCCCAAAATCAGTGGTGTTGCTCTACATTCATAATACGCAATCTGAGGGGGATGTCAGAAAAAAGATTCCATTTACAATAACAACTATAAGAATTAAATATTTAGGAATAGGGGAGTAGATGTGGCTCAAGGGGCTTTGTACCTGCTTCCCACATGGGGGAACCCAGTTTCCGTTCCTGGTGCCTCCTATAAACAGAAAAACAAAAAAGCAACAAATGATAAAACCAACTCAGAGGAGCCAATGTGGCTCAGTGGTTGATGCAGGGTTCTCACATGAGGTCCCGGGTTCAATCTTCGGCCCTGGTACCCCAAGAAAAAAAAAAAATCATGGTTGCCTTTACCTTTGGATGATTTTGCCATAAGATAGACATGGTTGCAGGCTGGGTGGTGAAGTAACATATTTTCAAGGAAAGTATGTTGTTCACAATCTCCATGAAGAATGGGGATGATAAAAGCTGGTAAGTCTTCCCTGGCAGATTCATCCATAAACTTAAAGGAAAAGAATACTTAATGAACATTTGATTATATATATGTGCATGTGTGTTAACATCATTTTAAAGCTTTCACTGAAGTCTTAGTATGAACAAACGAGTGCACTATCAAAAATGTACAGCTCCATGCACTAACTGAGCACACCTGTGTATTCAGCATCAAGATCAAAAACAGAACATGGAAATAAAATTAAGAAAAAATATCTAGGAATAAACTTAACCAAGGATATAAAGTACTTGAATTCAAAAAACTACAATGCCTTGTTAAAAGAAATTTAAAAAGACCTAACTGGAAGAACATTCCATGCTCATGGATTGGAAGACTAAATATCATTAAGATGTCAATTCTACACAAATTTATAAAAAGATTCCATGCAATCCCAATAAAAATTCCACCAGCATTTTTAAACAAATGGAAAACACAATTATTATATTTATTTAGAAGAGTAAGGTGCCCCGAATAACCAGAAACATCTCATAAAGGAAAAGTGAAGTTGGAGGACTCTCACTTCCAGACTTTAAATTTAATACCTAGCTAAAGTGATAAAAAACAGCATGGTGTTGGCATAAAGATAGATACATAGACCAATAGGACCGAATTGGTGGTTCAGAAAACAGACCCTCACATCTATGGTCCAGTGATTTTTGACAAGGCTGTCAAACCCACTCAGCTGGGGCAGAACAGTCTATTCAACAAATGGCGCTGGGAGAAATGGATATCAATATCCAAGAGAAAGAAAGAGGACCCTTAACTCACACCTTATACAAAAATTAACTCAAAATGGATCAAAGACCTAAGTATGAAAGCAAGAACCATAAAGCTCCTAGAAGAAAATGTAGGAAAACATCTTCTACACCTGGTGGTAGGTGGTACATTCTTAAACCTTACACCAAAAGCAAGAGCAATGAAAAAAAAAAACATGGATAAATGGGACCTCCTCAAACTTAAAAACTTTTGTGTTTCAAAGGACGTTGTCAATAAGGTGAAAAGGCAGCCCACTCAATGGGAGAAAATATTTGGAAACAACATATCTGATAAGGGCTTGATTTACATTCTATACAAAGAGATCATACAACTCAACAATAAAAAAGCAAGCAATCCAATTTAAAAATTGACAAAAGATTTAAATAGACATTTCTCCAAAGAGAAAATACAAATGGTCAAAAAGTACACGAAAAAATGTTCAGTTTCACTAGCTATTAGGGAAATGCAAATCTAAACATGAATGAGATATTGTCTTACACCACATAGAATGGCCATTATTTAAAAACAGAAAACAATAAGTGCTCAAGAGGATGTGGAGAAATAAGACCATTTCTTCACTGTTGGTGGGATTGTAAAATGGTGCAGCCTCTGTGGAAGAAAATGATGTTTCCTCAGGAAGCTAAATATAGAACTGCCATATAATCCAGCAATTCCTCTACTAGGAATACATGGAGAAGAACTGAAAACTCTGACACGAACAGACGTCTGCACACCAATGTTCATAGTGACGTTCTTCACAATTGCCAAAAGATGGAAAAAACCCAAGTGTCCACCAACCAATGAATGGATAAACAAAATGTGGTATATGCATATGATGCAATACTATGCTGCAGTAAGAAGAAATGAAATTGGGACATATATGATAACATAGATGATTCTTTAAGTCATTATGCTAAGTGAAGTAAGCCAGACACAAAAGTTTATATATTGCGTGGTCTCACTACTATGAACTAAATACGAAGAATTAATGCATGGAGTTAAAAACTAGAGTACAGGTTATTAGGAGATAAGAAGAGGGTTGAGAAGAACTACTGACGCTTAATGTATGTAGAAGTTTTAATTAACTTGATTGTAAAAGTGTGGAAACGGATAGAGTTGATGTTAACACATAATGAGTAGCCTCTGGTTTATAAATGGGTTTGTGGCTGAAAAGGGTAGTCTAGGGATATAAATGTCAATTGAATGAAAACTAGAGAATAATCTAGGGACTGAATAACACAGTGAATCCAGAGGTAGATGAGAATTGTGGTTGATGGTACAGATGCAAGTGTGTCCTTCTGGAAGCTAGAGGGGAGGTACGTCACTATTGCAGGGTAGTGTGAATGTGGAGGAGCTTGGGAAAAATAAAATTGGTGTGACCTATGGACTGTGGTTATCAGCAATATTGTAATATTCTTGCATCAATACCAAAGATGTACTGTGTTTATAATGGGGTGGTATGGGAAAAGTGTGCCAAATGTATGTTATGGACCATGGTTTGTGGTAATAGTCTGATGATGTTATCTCATAATCTGTAACAAAGATTCCACCATGGTGTTGTGTATTGGTGAAGGGTTGTTGTATGGGACTTCTACACATCTGCATGCTTGTTTTGTAAGTTCACAACCTCTGTAATAAAAATATATTTAAAGAAATAATAGAGTGGGTTGGGGGAAAAACACCAAATGTAAGATACAGAGTATAGTTAGTAGTAATATTTTGATGATACTCTTGAATAGTTTGTAACAAATATATCACTACAAAGCCAGGTGTTGGTGGAGGGGTGATGTATGGGAGCCCTGTATGATGTTATGCATATTTATTTTGTAAGTTGACAACTTTTACTATAACTTATTGTATATGTATGTTCATGTATGACTGATATACTTCAATACAACAGATATTTAAAAAAGAAAGAAAAAGGTATTACACAAATATATAACCACAAAAAGTTCTTTATAATGTTGTTTACAACAATAATGGATTGAAAAATCAATTATTTTAATACATCATAGGAATTATAATATGTTGATAACTATTAGTGGAGATGCAGTTATAATAACATATGAAAAAAACTGTTACAAAAAACATCTAAAGCTTTTCCGAGTTTTGTGAAATCATGTTTATGAATCTCTACATATATCTAAGTATACATTGTGTGTACGAGTGTGTCTCTGTATGTGTTTACATATGCTTCTAAATATATCTATATCATTATATATACAAATACTTAGACAGATATGTATATACCCACTTAAATATTTGTAGAGAATTTTTATTTTGAAGCAGCATATAAACATATATATGTCTGCGTGTGTGTACACACACACACACACAGATAGTTAATATTGGTTAATGCTCTACTAATATATATGAATGTTCTCTCTCTCTTTGTACACATAAACACATAGTTAATATTGGTTAATGCTCTACTAATATATATGAATATTCTCTCTCTCTCTGTACACATAAACACATGCACAATGAGAGAAAATATTTGGAAACCACATATCCAATAAGGATTTAATATCCAGAATATATAACAAAATCCTACAACTCAACAATAAAAAGACAAACTGCCCAATTACAAAATTGATAAAAGACTTGAATAGACATTTCTCCAGGGAATGTACACAAATGGCCAAACAGCACATGATAAGATGCTCAATATCATTAGCCTTTAGAGAAATGAAAATCAAAACCATAATAAGATATCATTTGACATCCACTAGAATGGTTACTATTTAAAAAACAGAAAGCTACAAGGGTTGGAGAGGATTTGAAGAAATAAGAACACTCATTTACTGTTGATGGAAATGTAAAATGGTGCAGCTGCTGTAGAAGAAAATTTGGCAGTTCCTCAGGATGCTAAACATAGAATTACCAAATGACCCTGAAATCCTGCTACTAAACATATACCCAGAAGACTTGAAAGCAGAGACTCACAGTTCCACACTGATGTTCATAGTGATATTATTCACAATTGCCAAAAGATGGAAGCAACTCAGTTATCCTTTAACAGAAAAATGGATAAACAAAATATGGCACATACATACAATGGAATACTCTTCTGCCGTAAAAAGGAATGAAGTCCTGATATTTGTGACAACATAGATGAACCTTGAGGCTATTACGTTGAGTGAAATAAGGCAGACAAAAAACATATATTGTATGATCTCACTGAATGAACTAATTATAATAAGCAAACTCATAGAGTCAGAATCCAGAATATTGGTTACCATAGGATGAATTGGGCCTAGAAAATGGGGAGTTGAGGCTTAATTTATACAGAATTTCTATTTAGATTGCTTGCAAACATTTGGAAATGGATGGTGGTGATGGTAGCACATTATGGTGAGTGTAATTAACAGCACTGAATTCTACAGATGAATGTGGTTAAAAGGGGAAATTTAGGTCATACACTTTACTAGAATAAAAATTAAAAGATAAAGTACAGGATTGCATAACACAGTGAACCCTATTGTAGATGATGGACTAGAGTTTATAGTAGAAGTATGAGAATGTTCTTTCATGAATTATAACAAATGTACCACACTAATACCCGGTGCAATTAATAGGGTGGTATATGGAAAAAAATATACCTAACGTAAACTACGGACAATAGTTAATAGTACTATTTTAACAATGTTTCATCAATTGTACCAAAAATAACAAGTGTTAAAAATTTAGTACAATTACTAAAAAGTGCTATTATTAATTGTAACAAATGATCCACATCAATGCAAGGTTTTGACAGTGGGTGGTGTATAGGAATCCTATATTTTATGCATGATTGGTCTATAAACACACAATTTCTCTAATTTAAAAATATAAAATAACTAAATATATATATAGAACAAAGAGTTCCATAGTTCAATTAATATTTTAGCTCAAAATGATGGAAAATCAAAACAAACTTATGGAGAATTGAAGGAAATGATTAATATAAATTAACACAGAAATTTAATAAATTAGAAAATTGAATTAATAATAAAGCTAATAAATGTAGAAAAAATGAAGAAAAGAAAATATACAAGTTGTTAGCCAGCTTACTTAAGAAAAAAAATGAGGAAGCACAAATACAGAGCATAAGAAAGATAAGTGATAAATAGCCATGGCTATGGTAGAAATTAAAAGAAGAGTAAGATCTTTTGGCTCAATTATACCATAATAATTTTTATATCTTGGAAGGAATAGGAAGTTTATGGATAACATAACTTACCAAAGTGACTACAGAAAATAAAAAATCTGAATAAAGTACCATTGAATTAGCTGAGAAATGTTTCAAACAAAACTTTCTCAGATGATCAGATTTGAGCTATATAATGGTGGTTTCTCTCAAGCTTTGAAATAATAAACCCCATTTCAATGCTATTTAAACTAGTTTAAGACTTAGAAGAATGAAGACAAACTTTAAACTTCTTTTTTTGAAGTCAGTATGATTTAACTAACAAAACTAGAAAGAATGGAATGCAAACACTAAAGAACAATCTATTGATAGAATTAAAAATATTAATGTAAAAGGGAAAAATTTTTGTGGTCACATTCACTAATTCTGAAAACAAATTTGATAAGTTAATATCCATTTTTAATTTTAAAAATCTTAAAAAATAGAAGGAAAACCATATATAAATAATATTGTATAAACCCAAATTCCTGATTAATGGGTAAATTAAAACTCATTCACATTTAAATCAGAAATAAAGGACACAAGAATAAGACAATAATGTTCACTTTATTTACAATTACTTGAAATTTTTTTGGAAGTGCTAGAAAATGCATTTTAAAAGTCATAAGAATTATAGCTATAAAAATCGGAAAGGAGAGTTCAAATTATTTGAATTTACAGAAGGTATATTGTACACTTTAAAACCACAGAAAATAGACCAAATAAACAAGCAAACAAAAAGATACTAAAAAAAATAAACTAATTCAATGAGATGGCTGGCACTAACTTATCCAGATGTAAAAAATACTTAAATACACATATAATCATATAACATTTATATGTGTTAGAAAATATAATTGAAGAAAACATCTATTTACAATTACAATAAAAGAGTTAAAGTAACTTGGAATAAATATGAAATAATTCCTCAAAAATAAAACTATAAACACTACCAGGAACCACAAATAATACATTAATAAAAGGAATGATATATCATGTTTTGGAGAGTAAACTTGAGAATCATAAACATTTTTATACCATTCAATTTAGTCTATGAATTAAATGTCATCCCTAAGAAAAAAGGGGACAATTTTAAGGTTCTAATTGATTTTACTCTAAAATTCACATATAAAATATCTACAATTTTAGTTAAGAAAATATGGAAAACTAATAATGATTAGAAACTAATCCAACCAGATAAAATTTATTGTAAAACTGCATTAGTTTAATTTGCATGTTACTGGCAAAGACATAGCAGATAAAAGAATAGCCTAGATCATCCAGAAACAAATTCATAGGGAAATTAAGTATATGAAATATATGCATATGTATTTATATACACATATCATATATACATGCATACTCTACTTCCAAATATGAAGGAAAGTATTGCTAATAAATTAATGTTGTAGAGGTAAAATCATAAAAGATTCAGAAGAGATCATTGGATGACTGACTTCCATATTCTCACCATGAGAAAGACCTTCCTAAATATAATACAAATATCAAAAACCGAAAAAGAAATATGAATTATTCAATTGAATACAAATCTGAAATACCCTGGGCAAATGACATAAACAAAAGTAAAATGCAAACACCACATTGTGAAAATATTTGCAATTCATAAGATAAGCAAAGGGCTGATTTTTGTTATATTTAAATATCCCCTAGAAAAAAAAAGATAAGAAAAGCCAATCTACGTAATAAAATAGTGGGAAGAATTATGAGCACATATTTCACAGAAGAAGAAAATGCATAGACTACTTAAACATATGAAAGTATGCTTATCACTATTTTCAAAGGTAATATTTTTACCTCTCAGATCAACAAATTACAAGTAAACAAATAAGTAAATATATGGTGTTAGGCAAGGATATAGAGAAAGAGTAACTCTCATTTACTGCTGTCAAAGGGGCAATTTATGTCTTGCTAATGGTGGATAATCCAGCAATAATTATAAAAATTGAAATCATACAATTTTGACTCAGTAATTACAAATCCTCCAAAATAGCCTGTGCAAACATATGATTATAAATTTATTTGCTGTAGCATTTATTGTAATAGGAAATTGTAGAAAGTAATGGAAATGCTTAAACAAAATATATTAAGGATTCATTATGTTATACAGCCCCATGTTTTGTACAACCCATTTAAAATATACACTCAGTGGCTCTCGTATTCATCACAGAGTTGTAGTGTCAACAACTCAGTCAATTTTAGAAAGTTTCCACTACTTCCAAAGGAAAAATCATCCCATACCCCTTTATAATCCCTATTAATGTCCCTTAGAATTGAAATAATATTTTCTTTACCATTACTGCAAAAATATTACATTACTGTTAACTATAATCCATAAATTACATTAGTTGTAATTTTCACGTCTCACCATATACTTAACACTTGGTAAAGGAAGAACATTCTTATACTATTAACCACAATCTTCATCAACCACCAAAATCACTATGTTATACAGTCCATACATTATTCTCTAGCTTCCTTTCAATTGAAATATTACATCCAAAGGCTTCCTTTTTCAGCTACAATCACATTTATAAATCAGCAGTGTTATTTATACTCACTATAATGTGTTACCATTAACTTGATGCATTTCCACACATTTACAATAAACCTTATTAAAAATTCTATATACATTAAGCATCAGCTTCAATTCTCAATCCAAATTCTATTTTCTAGTAACCTATACTCTAGAGTTTACCTTAGTTTCTCATGAATTATAACAAGTATATAATACTAATACAGGGTGTCATTAACTGGGTGGGTTGGGGGAAAATACATCAAACGTAAGATATTGGCTATAGTTAGTAGTAATGATTTGATGGTGCTTTTTCAGTTTGTAGCAAAAGTTTGACAACAATGCAAGGTGTTGATGGTGGGGTGATGTATGGGAGCCCTGTATAAAGATATGCATCCTTGTTTTGTAAATGTGCAACTTACACTATACATTTATTGTTTATGGATGTTCATGTATGAATGAGAAACATCAATTTAAAAACTTAAAAAATACATTAAGGTAAGATAATGAAATAGAAGCTGTACAATTAAAAAGAATAATGTCTTTGCATGTTCATATGTCATGATCTCCACGATGTATTGTTCAGTGAAAAAAAATTAGGTGCAAAATAGTGTTTATAATGTGCTCCATTTAGTAAAAATGGGGAAAAGGGACTACAGACACAGATGCAAGGGGGCATAGGTGAATGTAACTAAAAACACTATTTCTTTAAATTTTGAATTGTTCAGCCATGTGAAGATATCTCCTGTTCAAAATAGAATATAAAGAAGTCTGCCTTGTTTTTTTCCTTTCTGGGTTTACTGTTTTTCTTTTGAGTTTCATGTCCTTTAATTTATTCTACATTGTATTTTGTGTGTGAGATTGTGACCATATGATCATATCCATTAAAACAGGAAAATATTTCACAAAATTACACTAATTCATAATAAAATCTCTCAGAAAAGTAGGAATAGAAGGGAACTTCTTCAACTGGAGAAAAGTCATCAATAAAAAAACCTACTGTTAATGTCAAATTAATGGTAAAAGACTGACTGCTTTGGCCTTATGATTGGGAAGAAGGAAAGGATGTCCACTCTTAGCATTCCTATGCAATATCATAACAGAAGTACTAGTCAGTGTACTAAGGCAAAAAGAGAGAAAAGACATAGGCATCGGAAAGGAAGAAATAAAACTGTCTCTCTTTGCTATGACATGTTTATCTATGTAAAAAAACCCACGACAGATAAAAAATTTCTTAAAATGAATGAGTTTAGCAAATTCTCAAGTTACAAGGTTAATATACAAAACACAACTGTACTATGTACTAGAAACGACAATTGGAAACCAAAATTAAAACACACTGTCATTTACAATCTTTCCAAAAGATGATAGTTTGACATAAATCTAACAAAACATGTACAGAATCTACATACTGAAAATTACAGAACATTGATGAAAGAAAAATCTACATAAATGGAGAGATACACTGGTTTCATGAATTGGAAGACTGAACATAGTAAACATGTCAATTCTCCCTGTATTGATCTAAAGGCTTATCACAATTCAAATAAAATACCAATAGGATTTTAAAAGCTTATTTAAAAATTTACTTAGAGAGGAAAAGGAATTTTGAGGGAAAAGGAAAAGAAAAACAAAAATGAAGTTGAAGAAACCGCCCTTCCCAGTTTTAAGACTTAATGCAAAGCTATAATATCAAAGCAGTGTGGGCAGAAACAGAGAACCATAGAACAGATGAGTATCAAGGAACAGACCCTTGCAATTATGGTCAATTGTTTTTGGCAAAGTTACAGAGGCAATTCAATAGACAAGGGATAGACTTTTCAACAAATGGTGCTGGAATATTTAGACTTTCATAGGCAGAAAGATGAACCTGGATCTAAATCTCACACCTTTATACAAAAAAATCCTCAAATATGAAATATACAATTTTAATTTTTTTTCTAAATGTAAAATATACAATTATAAATATTTTAGAAGAAACATAGGAATCTTTGTGATATTGGTTTGGACAAAGAGTTCTGCAAAAGACATTCTTAATAGAATGAAAAGACAAGCTACAGACTGGGAGAAAATATTTACAAATCACCTATCTGACAAAGAACTTTTATCCAGAATATATAAAAAAATTTCAAACCTTAGCAGTAAAAATATAAACAACCTAATTTTTAAAATGGCCAAAGACTCAGAAATACACTTCACCAAAATAATATATGATTGGCAAATAAGCACATGCAAGGATAGTCAACATCTTTGCTTTTAGGAAAATGCAATTTAAAGCATGACATATAGCTCAAATCAAAAAGACTGATGACAATAATCTGTACTAGCTATGATATTGTAGTAACAGGAACTCTCACATTTTGCTAGTGGAATGCAAATTGGTACAGTCATTCTGGAAAATAGTTTAACAGTATCTTATAAAGTTAAATACACAACTAATCATATGCCTCATCAATCCCACTGCTAACTCTGTAACTAGTAAAATGAAAACTTAGGTTCACCTAAAAACCCGTATATGACTGTAGCAGCTCTATTCACAACCACCCAATACTGGAAACAGACAGTGTCCTTCAATAGAAACAAATTATTGATACATACAACAACCAGGATAATGCTCAAAGGCATAATGCTGAGTGGTAGAAGGCAGTCTCAAAAGTTAGACGCTGTATAATTCCGTTTATATGACATTCTTGAAAAGACAAAGCTATCAAGATTGAAAACTGTTCAGTGGTAGCTGGGAGTTGGGGGTAGGAGTAGCACATGACTACAGATTTTAGCAGGAGGGTTTTTTTTTGGGGGGGGGGTTATGGAACTGTTTTTTATTGTGTTCTTGATTGCATGAATCTACACTGGTTAAAATCCATAGAACTGTACACCAAAAAAGTCACTTTTAGTTTTTG
>JAQZBX010000057.1:57093-164541 GCA_029593785.1 Cabassous unicinctus | reverse complement strand
AAGGTCTGTGGTTGACACAGTTGGAGGACAGCGGTTTAGAGTTCTAAGAAGAGGAATGAAGGATGGATATTGCACTGCAGATATTGAATATCTGGAAGATGTTAAGGTTGAGAATGAGGATGAGATCAAGGATCTCGGAGCACTTCATGATTAGTATATTCTCAAGCCTGCAGCTGGTTCCAGAATTTAAGAGACAAGTCTTGAAACCAGATTCTTCAGCACTTTGGATCAATGCCTGAGAGAGAAGAAAACCTTCAGGCAACCCCTAACGGACCTGCATGGTGTTGGTGGCTTCTCACAGTTCTCCCTGTAGACCCCGGTACCAGCTGTCGGTGTTGTCAATGAAGGCTTTGAAAGAATGCTTGACAAAGATACAGCACATACAGACCTATTTTTCTAGAGACCAATCTAAGTAACTGTGTGCGGGGATCTTCCTTTAAAGAGTTACTCTAATCTGGCTGTGCTGACAACCAGATTGTCCGCTGCCTTCGCACAGCTAGTGCTGGTTTGAGAAATGTAAAGAAACTGTTTTTTCTTCTTCAACCTCCTGAATCATTTGGTACTTCAAATGAATACCTTCAGCTAGGATTTAGACCACTAAGAACTTGCACAGAACAACATGCACTGAATGTGTGGTGAACCTCTGCATTGTGATGAAGTTGCACTATGTACCATATTCTAAAATGAAATGACAACTCTGTGCATGTGGTGGGTGAGTGAGAGAGAGACAGTATGTGTGTGTGCTTGTGTGTTTGGGTAATATGTGTGCATTTTCTCTGGCTTTAAAATTTTAAAATAAAAAAAAAAAGCCATAGAGAGCAGAACTTGCCAAGGGTCATTTACTGCCCAAGTTTACAACAGTAGCGATACAAGTGTTTGCAAATTGAATTTGCCTCAGATCTATCTGTCCTAATGCTAATACTTTGCACAAGTGTGTAAATTATGGTGTTGTTGGCAGTCCTGCGTTGCTGAACTGTCTTGACCATTGACCTTGACACGGTTCTTATTTAGGTAAATACTTGCATCACAGTGGCCAAGGCACTGGATGCAGAACCTAGATCCAGTTTTCAGGAACAGTCGCAAACCTGACGTGGTACTGTGCATCTATTCATAAACACTTAAAACTGTGAAAATATGGTTTATATCTAATTGTACATAAAAGCAAATGCAGAACTCAGTTCAGTACCAATTGGTTTGTATATTTTAGGGGCTTTTCACATTAACTGGCCATCTATGTAATTTATAGTTTGACATGATGTATTTGTGTTTTTTAAAAAAAAAAAATACGTAGTATAAACCCATTAAGTATTTTAGGGAAGAGAAGAAGCTTAATATAGAAGTAAGCTTTTAAAGTTCATTTTTTAAATTCTTGTCTTGGTGCAAATGTTAGTTATGCCTTATTCATATAACAGTTAGATCACCATGCTGCCCTAGATAATTTTTGTAATTATTTGTTGCAAACTTGTGGCTTTCCTTAATAGCTTTCTTTTATGTAAGTCATTTGTAAAAGTTTCTTAAAAATTTTGCCTTTGCTTGTTTAATTTTGAATAAAAGCTAAATTCATAAAAAAAAAAAAAACATGCTAAAAGACAAGAAAAAGTGCAGTCTGAAGAGACAAAGCAAGCAACAAACCAGACATATGTCACAGATTTTGGATATATCAGAGGGAATTTAAAATAACCATAATTCATATGCTAAGGAAAAGTAGGTAACATGATGGCAATGTAAACAAAGACATAGAAAGTATAAGAGAATCAAAAGGAAAGGTTCAAATTTAAATACACAGTCTGTGATCATGGATTAGAATACTTAATATAGTTAAGATATCAGTACTACCCAAAGCCATGTACAGATTCAATGCAATAGCTGTGAAAAGTTCAGTGGTCCTTTTTCTTTGCAGTAATGGATAGGCTAGTCCTTAAATTAATATGTAATCACAGAGGACCCCAAATAGGCAAACCAATCTTGAATAAGAAGAACAAAGTTGGATGTGTCACACCTCCAAATTTCAAAACTTACTACAAAGCCCACAATAATTAAAACAGGATGTTATTGGGAAAATATAGATATATTGACCAATGAATTGGAATTTAGAGCTCAGAAATAAGCACACATATCTGTTAGGTTGGAGGGGAAGCTGAGGAAGAGTGGCATCTTAGAAATCAGACCCAGAGCTGAGGTCAGTTTAAACAAAGCCTTTATGAGAAAGAGAGCTTAGCAGTCTGGCTGAGTCTGAATAGGCGGCAGGCCCGAGGGAGTGGAAGAGGGGCATTTTTATAACTCATTCTGGGGCTAGACTACAAAGTCCTAGGTTGTGATGATTTATGCTAGCCCAGCATTTTTAGGGTCAGGGTGTGATAACTCATATTGGCTTCATAGTTTTATCTATGTCCTAGGTTTCATCATCCCTCTGACATGGGTTGTTACTTTCATATCGACAGGAAGGCTCTGGGTGTGGAGGAAGGAGTTCTGGTTTCATATCAACAGGAATGTGCAGCTGGAAGAGGGAGGGAGGGGTGGAGAGGGAAGGCAGGGTGGGAGCTCTGGGCTTAACAATAGCAAAGGCCATTTGATTTTCTTACAAGAGTTCCAAGATCACTCAATCAGGACATAAAACTCTCTTCACAAATGATGCTGAGAAAACTGGATGGATTCATTGGGACCCCTAACCTCACAAAATACCTAAACATTAACTCAAAATGGAATGATGATCTAAAAATAAGAGCTAAAACCACAAAACTCAGAAGAAAACATGAGGAAAAATCTTCAAGATGTTGGATTTAGCAGTAATTACTTACATATGACACCAAAATATGAGCAAAAAAAGGAAAATAAATAAAATGTAATTCATAAGGTATTTAAAAAGATGTATTTCAGAAACATTATTAAGATAGTGAAAAGACAACCTACAACATGGGAGAAAATAGTTGCAAATATCCAGATTACATAAAGAACTCCCAAATCTCCAACAGCAAAAAGACAAACTAATTTTAAAAATGGACAATGCCTTGAATTGATATTTATCTTTAAAAATATACACAGCTCTTATGTCAAAGTGTAAGAGGTGGGGAAGGCCATGAGGTCATGAGGCAGAAGACAGGAGGGTTTGGGTGGTTTGAACCAGAGGAAGACCAAACCAGAGGCAGCAATCACAGTGGACATGGTCCCACAGAAAGCCCAAGTTGTCAGTTTACGTATACTCAATATCAGTGAATATGGTTCCAGTGACCAACGATAATCTAAGTGGACATGACGTATTCGCGTAGATCAACCAGTCACTGCAGTTGAATTTGACAAAGATTGAAGTTGTGTTCAGGGGCTGCCTATTGTCAGTTTATGGACTTGCTGTTATCTGTCTCCAATGCCTTGAAGAAAGTGAAATTCCAAGATAAGTTAGGTCATGAATACATCCATAACTTTCAAAATACAAGTTGGTTTTAAAAGAATGGGTGTTGACAAAATAATTCCTGTGGATGAATCAGTAAAAGAGAAGTTTCAGGACAATTTTGAATTTTTCCAATGGTTTAAGAAGTTTTTTGTTGCAAACTATGATGGAAAAGACTGCTCCTGTAGCTGCCTGACAAAGTTAAGAAAGGCAGTGGCTCGCTCCATTATTGCTCCAGCTCTGAATAAACCAAAGAAACCTCTCAACTCTAGCAGTCCAGCTCCACAGAGGCCTATTTCAATGGAGAGAACTACTGCAACTCTTAAACCTGTCCCAGGTTTGGTGAGGAAGAATCCTGGTGTTGGAAATAGGGAGGATGAGGCAGCTGAACTGATGCAGCAGGTCAATGTATTGAAACTTAATGCCGAAGACTTGAAGAAGGAGAGAGGTTTCTACCCTGGAAAACTAAGGAATATTGAATTGATTTGCCAGAAGCATAAGGGGGAAAACAGCCCTGAATTGCAGAGGATTGTGGACATTTCTTTATGCCACAGCCAAAGGTATTGTGATACCTGATGAAGGGGGTCCCCCTAGGAGGAAAAGGAGAGTATTAACAACCTCTACCATCAGAGTAACATCTAAATTCTTCACTTCAAATCATGTGCTTAACTTTAGAATACTCCCTTTTATTATTCTTAGAAGATGCACTGGTTTTTGTGTTTGTTTTTTTCATTTTCAAAAAACTATTTTAAAATGAAGAAGGCTAATAACTAGCAAAATGGGCAAAGGAAAAGAACAAAAAGTTAAAAAAAATTGCAATAGTTTATTATCATACAGACATACTAGAAGAAATGCAAATGAAAACAAAGCACCACTTTTCTTTTCTCTTAATGGTAAAAATTAAAAATTGTTAGACAGCACATGGCAAAACAAGCACTTTGGAGGGACATGTAAATTATGGGGAAATTTGTCAGTACCGTAAAAACTAATATGCACATTACATTTGATTCAGCAATTCCACTTCTAGAAATTTATCATATGCAAACATGTATAAATGCAATAAAATAAAGTCCTTTCCATAGAATGGTTTATTTTTAAAGGGAAAAAGTGCTTCTAAAAGGTTAGAGAACCAAAAGATGGAAATGAATTTTAAGCTAAAATGAAATCTTGTCAAAGAATTTTTTAATAAATTAATGCCTTAGGGGGAAGCGACTGTGACTCAAGCAATTGAGATCCCATTTACCACATGGAGGGCCTGGGTTCAAACCCTGGGACTTCCTGGTAAAAAGAAAAAAGGCATCCAAGACCTGCATGGTGCAGAGAGCCACAGGCCTCCTGCACAGCGAAGTGACTCACCCAAAAGATGATGATGCAACCAGATAGAAAAAGAAAAAGAAAAAAATAATAAATGCCTTACTAATACTTAAAATATGCTTCCATATTTCAAAATATAAAATGTAACATGACAGATTTTATGTAACCCTTTGAACCTTTGGAACCTGCTCATCACAGGCTTTGAAGGGCTTC
Source organism: Cabassous unicinctus (assembly GCA_029593785.1). Lineage (NCBI taxonomy): Eukaryota > Metazoa > Chordata > Mammalia > Cingulata > Chlamyphoridae > Cabassous > Cabassous unicinctus. The sequence goes on along the minus strand of JAQZBX010000057.1, from coordinate 159,629 downwards.
TTGAATCCTTGTAAGTTTAGACATTGGGCCAAGATGACAATTAGTCTCTAAAGCCATTTGGTGTTACTGTCCAGTTACATCCCTGCTAAAAATCAAGAGGTATTTTTGCCTGGATAAATGCAGTGTGTATTTCAACCCTGAGATATTTGAGTTAAAGCTCTCAATTTTCATTGAGAATTTCTCTGATGATTTTTCCAATTATCCCCCAAATGTATGTGTACTCTCTTTTTGGGGGGATGAAGTGTGTCCAGTTTTTAATCTAACAATCTCTGTGATTTGTATGGGGGTTGTGTCCCATTTTACTGTCTTTTAAGTTTACATTGAACATGATTCTCTCCTCTGCATACCTTGCCTACTAAAAATCCTTAAAGTTTGTTGCTCAGAGTGGAAATGTAGTGGGCAGGTGACCATGCTGCAAGTACTTTCTGGACCTCTGATAAAGGGAGTGATAAGTGAATGCCATCATTACCTTGGATCTGCCAGGCCTGGGTGTTTTTGGTACCTGCTGTCCACAGCTTTCCACTGCTATATTAATGCTAGGCCAGTGCACATACTCTTTAGAGATAAATTTGCTATAGTATTTCTAAATGTTAATTTTCTTTGCAGAAAATACAGTACCATGACTGGTTTATTTATTAATATTTTAACTATTTCAATCCTTAACTTTCTTTCATTTGCTTTTGCCCACAACCTATTCAGTCTGTATGTTTCACAGAATCCTGAAAAATGTGTGTCACCCACTACTTAGACTGTTCAGCCCCTGGTGTAATTGTATTGATTTGTTTCTCTTAGTAGATTGTCCTAAAAGTGTGTAGAAGCAGATAATTTTTTATTTGTATATATTTTTTATATTTTGAAAGATAATTAGATTACATAAATGTTACATAGAATATATAAGGGATTCCCATATGCCCCACTCCCCATGCTTCCAACATTTTCCCACATTGGCAACATCTTTCATTAGTGTGGTACATTCACTGCATTGATAAATGCATTTTGGAGCATTGCCACTAAGCATAGTTTTCATTGTAGTTTACAATCTCTCCCACTTAACTCTGTTGACTTATGGTAGGATATATAATGGCCTGTTTCTGTCATTGTAATGTCATTCAGGATGGTTCTCTAGTCCAAAAAATGCTCCCATATTACACCTATTTTTTCCTCTCCCTAACCCCAGAATCTCCAGTGGCCACTGCCTCCACATCAATAATCTTTCTTCCATTGCTAGAATCACAATAAGTCTATAGTAGATTACTAGTACATCTACTTTAGTCCATAGCTCATTCCCCAATCCTGAGGACTTTGTCATGGTGATGCCCACTCCATCTATAATGAATAGGGGCTTTCTACCCCATACAGCTGATGGATGGCACTCTCTTACTTGCAGTTGTAGACACTCTCAGTTCCTTGATATGTTGTTTGTCCATTGTCTCCTCCTTGTTAGGTGTCCTGGGTGAGTCCAATGAACTGGAAAGTAGGTGTTGCAACTCCATTAAGATTCAGGGCCCAGCTGGCACATGGACAGCCCAAAGATTTAAGTCTCTTGGACGTACACCTATCAACTCTAGTACTAATTATAGATTCAAATAAAAGAACAGAAGAGCCATGTATAGTGAAACCACAGGTGAATCTAACTCTGTCACACAGGGGAGCATAAATTCCAAAGTAGGACCCACTGGCAAGAGACCAAACTCCTGAGCTATCTGCCCTGAGTATAGTGCCTATGTATCTCCAGAGCCCTCAGGAGCCCCACTATTTGAGGTAGTGTCTAATTTGGCAGTCAAAGAGATCCTGCTGAGATGTCCATACCATAAGTGTTACCTCTGGAATGACCTCTGGACTCACTTTTAAATCTCTTAATCATATAAACTCATTTGTCTTTTCCTTTTCCCCCTTTTGGTCAAGGTTTTTGTTTTTTTTTTTTCCAGTTGCATTGCTTGTTGGTACTTGGTGGTAATCCCTTGGTGTTAGGGAGGCTCTTCCCTGGGAGTCATGTCCCAAGATGGGGGGTTGTTATTGCATTTATATGCTGAGTTCAGCTTAGAGAGAGGCCATGTTTCAGCAACAAGAAGGTTCCCAGTTGGTAACTCTTAGGCACCATACAGCAGTAGGCTAAGTTTCAATATGAGTGGGAAGGTGTTGGACTCCAATCCTGGGGAGGCCTTCTATTTTCTCAAAGAGAGGGGAAGGAATCTCTTGAGAGAATGGGTGGTGCCTAATAGGGAAACACAGACCAGTGTTGTCAAACCCTCAGTGTCATTGCAAGTAACTATGAATCATGTCCTTCAAGAAATGAATTCTGTTGGTAGCCATGGTTCCCAAGGGGAAGGGGAGGAAGGGATATATTAGAAGGAACGGGGGGCATTTTGGGGGCAATGGAAGTGTTCTACATGATTTTGCAATGATGGATACTGGCCATGTTAAATTTCATAAAAAATTTATAAAAGTGTATGGTCCAAAATGTAAACCATAATGTAAACCATTGATCATGGTTAGTAGCTATGTTTCAATAATTGCACATCAGTTGTAACAAATGTATCATCCACATATAAAAAGGTTCTCAATATGGGAAGGGGGAAAAGGGGGAAGATGTTGGGTGTATGGGAGTCCCCTGTATTCTGTACATGACTTTACTGTGTCCTAAAACTTCTTTGAAGACAAAATGAAAAAAGTAAGACACTGGGGGAATAAAAGGAAAAAAATAATGTCACAATACATACTGGAGAGTAGATCTTACAGTTATGAAATGCAAAATGTCAAAAAAATTAATATTTTTTCATTATCTTTTTTAATATATTTTTTATTTTTTCTAAAAGATACTTAGATTACATGAAATGTTACATAAAAAAATATAAGGGATTCCCATATGCCCCACTCCCCACACCTCCCACTTTTCCCCATATTAACAACTTCTTTCATTAGTGTGATACATTCATTGCAATTGACAAACACGTTTTGAAGCATTGGCACTAACCATGGATTATAGTTACATTGTAGTTTACACTCTCTCCCACTCAATTCTGTAGGTTATAGTAGGATATATACTGTATATATACTATATATATATATAGTGGCCTGTATCTGTCATTGCAATGTCATTCATTATCTTTTAATATCCCAACTTTTAATTTAATTTAAGTTTTAGTTTTTGTTAATTTATTTCTTACATTTAAAAGTATCATTATCATTTCATTTTCTTATTAATTGTATTTGGCTATTTTATTGGGTTCATTTTTGAAGATTTTTGGAACACAGAAGGTTTACATCTGTGGTAGGGAAGGATCATTGGTTTGGGGTATCAGTGATACGGGACACATGGGAGGAAGGTCACCTGTGCATACATATAAGGCATATAATTGTATTCAGGTGTTCATGGGGCATTGTCACAGTGAGTGGAGATTTACATAATAACCAAAAGAATACCAAATTCCCATCCTGGGGAGCTCTGTAACATTTTCTAATGGAACAGCAAGAATCCTCCAAGTACTGGGGCAATGACTAGTGAAGGTGGGTGGTCCATCGATGGGCCCTTGATATTGAGGAGCAGGATTTTTATGATAACATTTTGGTGTTAATCATATGCTGTGTGATTAACAATGTCAAAAATGCAAATAAATAACCATTGTTCAAATGACAGTGGTGCTATTTTTCCTTTGTAGACTTTTAGACTTTTGTTTCCCTAAAATTGCATTTTCTTGGGAATCCATTTTCTACCTCATCTTTCTTGACAGGGTTTTTCTACTTTAAACAGTTTCTAAATAAAATTCTGTCTTAAAAAAAATAAATTCTGACCAGTAAGCACATGAAAAAATGCTCATTCTCAGTCTTTTGTCCATGTTAACATAAAAATTAACCAAGAACATTAGAAGAATGACCATCAAGGGGAAGATCAGGCTTTTTGAGAGGAGCATTTCCAACCAAATCCCTAGGGACTGGGGTTAAGCCAGTCAAAGAAATCAAAAGAAGAGTTCAAGTGGGGCTGCAGCTGTATAGCTGGCAACCATTCTAATTAAGCATGCACCTTTCCTAGTTTTGTTTGAAACTTTTTTGAATTATTTACATAGTAAGAGCATGATGTATTGATAAGAAAATAGACACCCCTTTGTTTTACCAGCAGCTAATCAAGAGCTATCAGATTAAATACTGTCAGCTTGGTTATGGAATTTAATGAGTCCTCTTGATGCTAGGTTTTCATATTCTTAAATAGAAGGATTCTTCTCCTTGTGGGAGACAGTCCATTGCCCAACAAGGTTCAGAAAGTAAAACAAATCCTGGAGGGGCACAGGTGACACCAACCAGGGATTTGTTGTTATAATATACAGTAGTTGAATTATAAATCTCTGAGTGAGAGAGTGCAAACACCACCACATCCAAAGTGCTAATATGAGTCAGTGACCATGATTCCCATTTGAGGGTCACAAACACTCATATAATGATATTGAAGCAGTGAAGAGGGAGAGTTTGCAACTGTACATGCATAAATAGCCTACCCTGGTGAGTTGACTCATTGATTGCTTGGGGTAAACTGGTGACATCTTTGACTGCCCAAGCTGCCAAAATAGAAGACCCACTAAGAGAAAATGTTTTCTGACGTGAGAGCTAGCCTTGCTTAAAGTCATCTCTTCTTATCACCACTGAACTTTCACCTGTGTATTGACAATCCAGGTGTTTTCTGGGTGTTTGGGGGATGCAATTGAGATAAATATTAACTTCCCAATCTCCCCTTTAATCCCTGGTACCTCCCATAACTGCATGCATTCCTGTCCTTTATTTTGTGAATAGTGCTTCTATGCACCTAGGTGTGCAAATAACTGTTTGAGTCCATGTTTTTACCCATCCCATTTTTGGAATCTGTTTAGATGGAAAATTGCCCAATCATATGGTAATTCTTTACTTATCTTTCTAAGGAACTGAAAACTGTTTTTCTCAATAGCTTCACTATTTTACATTCCCACCAAAACTGGACTGAGTAAACAGTTTTCCAAAGTGGAAGTACAAATGGCCAAAAGACACATGAAAATATGTTCAACATCACTAGCAATTCCAGAAATGCAGATCAAAGCTACAAAGATATATCATCTCACACCATACAGAATGTCCATTACTTAAACACACACACACACACACACACACACACACACACACACACACACACAGAAAACTACAAGTGCTGAAGAGGATGTGGAGAAATATGAATGCTCCTTCCTTGTTGGTGGGAGTGTAAAATGGTGCAGGCTTTGTGGAAGACGATTTAGGAATTCTCTCAGGAAGCAAATAGAGAACTGCCATAACCTGGCAATTCCACTGCTAGGTATATATTCAAAATTGTGCAACAAACATACAATACCAATACACAGTGTTAATACTAGGGAAGGGTATAGAAAAATATGCTTAAATGTATACTATGGAGGATAATTAATGTAAATAGTCTGATAATGTTGCTTCTAACAAATATTCTTGATTTATGGATGTAATTGTGGCTGAAATGGTAGTCTAGGGAGATTAATATTAGTTGGAGGACACCTGGCCAATAGTATTGGAAATATTTAACAATCATTTTGGCAGTAGGTGAAGATTGTGTTTAATAATATAAATGCAGGAGTGTTCTACTACAGGGTGTGAAGAATGTGAGAATATTTAACCAATTTAATATTTGGGCTATACTTAACAACAACATTGTAATGTTTTGTAGCAAAAACAAAGTTGGTACATTATTAATGCTAAAAGTCAAATAAAATAATATGTTGAGCATCTTTTCATGTGCTTATCATCCATTTGTATTTCTTCTTTGGAGAAGTGTCTGTTGAAATCACTTGCCCATATTTTAAATGGATAGTTTGTCTTTTTATTTTCGAGGTGTAGAATTTCTTTACATATGCTGGATATTAGACTCCTATCTGATATATGGTTGTCAAATACTTTCTCCCATTAAGAAGGCTCCCTTTTCACTTTCTTGACAAATTCCTTTGTGGTGCAAATGTTTTTAATTTTGAGAACATTTCATTTATCTATTTTTTTCTTCCATTGCTTGTGCTTTGAGTGTGAGTTCATGAAACCATTTCCTAATACAAGGTCCTGTAGATGCTTCCCTACATTATCTTCCAAGGTCTTTATGGTCTTGATTCTTATATTTAGATCTCTGATCCATCTTGAGCTAATTTTTTATAAGGTGTGAGATGGTGTTCCTCTCTCATTCTTTTGGGTATGGATATCCAATTCTCCAGCACCATTTGTTGAAGAGACCATCTCTCCCAGTTGAATTGGTTTAGTGTTCTTGTCAATTATCAGATGACTGTTTTATGCAAGGATCTATATCAGAACTCTCAATTCAGTTCCATTGATCTATTCTTGTGCCAATACCTTGCAATTTTGACCGCTGTAGCTTTGTAGCATGTTTCAGATTCAGGTAGTGTGATTCCTCCAATTTCATTTTTCTTTTTCAATATATCTTTGGCAATTTGGGGCCTCTTGCCCTTGCAAATAAGTTTCATTGCTAGTTTTTCCAATTCAGCAAATAAAGATGTGATGATTTTAATTAGTATTGCATTAAATCTTTAGATCAAGTTGAGTAAGATGGATATCTTAATGATGTTTAGTCTTACTATCCATGAACAGAAAATATTCTACCACTTATTTAGGTCTTCTTTGATTTCCTTTAACAATGTTGTGTAGATTTCTGCAGATAAGTCATTTACATCTTTAGTTAAACTTATCCTAGGTATTTGTTTTTTGATGGCAAAAAAGCACATGTAAAGATGCTCAACATTACTAGCTGTTAGAGAAATGGAAATCAAAGCTACAATGAGATATCATCTTACACCCATTATACTGGCAGCTATTAAAAAAACAGCTGTTGGAGAGGATGTAGAGAAATGAGAAACCTAATCCACTGCTGGTGGGAATGTAGAATGGTGAAGCCATTGTGCAGGACAGTTTGGTGGTTCCTCAGAAATCTAACTGTAGGACTGCCATATGATCTGGGATTTCCATTCCTGGGTATATATTAGAAGAATTGAAAGCAAGGACATGAACAGATGTATGCAAAGTGATGTCATAGTGGTATTATTCACTATTGCTGAAGGTTGGAATCAATCCAAATGCCCTTCAACACATGAATGGATAAACAAATTGTAGTACATACATACAATGGGATATTGCTCAGGTGTAAAAAGGAATATAGTATTAACACATGGGATAACATGGATGAATCTTGAGGACCTCATGTTGAGTGAAGCAAGCCAGGCATTGAAGGACAAATATTACATGGCTTCACTGATATGAATCAAGAAAATTGAGCAGACTCACAGAGGTAGAGTAAGGGTGATAGGTTTACAGGAATTAGAAAGGGAGTAGGTTTCTTGCTAATGCCCATATGGACAAAATCTATGATAAGGTAGAAGTGTTTAGTGTGCAGTGGAGAGGCATAACAGAGGAGTAGTGATACTATTGGGCTGGATGGTGCAGGTTTGTCAGGGGTGTAGGGTGGGGAGGGTGAGGTGGACTGTCAATGGAAATGGGGGGTGGGTTGGGGGAGGGAACTGGTGAACATGGGCATTGGTGTGTATGTGGTTTAAACTACAATGTTGGAAATGCTTTTTCACAATAATGCAATGGAGGGTTGCTTGTTTAGGATGTTGGATGTGGGGAGCATTCAGGAGAGTGCATACTTGGGCCAGGCTTCTAGGAAGTGTGTGAGTGTTCATTTTGTCATAGTGTGTTATATCAGTGGATGGAGACCCACATAATTAGTGGGAACATGTAGGACTCCCATCTGGGGGAGGACTACTATGTTCTCAAATAAAGGGGCAGGAGTCTCTTAAGAGCATGGGAAGTGCCTAATAGGAGAGAACTGACAAGTGTGTCAAGCCTTCAATGTTGTTGCAAGTAACTATGAATCTTGCCCTTCAAGGAATGAAGCCTTGTGGTTGTTGTGGGTTCCAAGGGGCAGGAGAGGGAAGAATAGAATAGATGGAACAGGGGGCATTTAGGGGGCAATGGAAGTGTTCTATGTGATCTTGTAATGATGCATACAGGCCATGTTAAATTTCATCAAAACTCATAAAAATGTACGGTCCAAAATATAAAGTGTAATGTAAACCATTGACCATGATTAGTAGCTATATTTCATTATTTTTACATCAGTTGTATCAAATGTATCATACATATATAGTGGTATTAATAGGGGAAGGGGGAAAAGAGGGAGGTTGTTGGGTAAATGGGATTCCCCTGAATTCTGTACATGACTTTTCTTTAACCTAAAACTTCTTTGAAGACAAAATGAAAAAGGTAAGACACTAGTGGAATAAATGGAAGAAAATATAACTGTACAGGCAGGGCAACAGATCTTACAGTAATAAAATGCAAAATGTCAAAAAAATTCAGTATTTTTCTCATTATTTTTATTTCTTATTTTTTAAAACTATCATTACTATTTCATTTTTGTATTAATTATATTTGGCTATTTCTTGGCTTCACTTTTGAAGAATTTTTGGATCACAGAAGGGTTACAACTGTGGCAGAGATGCATAATTGCTGCAGGTGACAGTGATGGGGGATACATGGGAGGAAGTTCACCTGAACACATGTATGAGGCATATAAATGTGTTCAAATGTTAATGGGGCATTGTCACAGTGGGTGGAGTTTCACACAATAATGGAAAGAATACTGGATTCCCATCCTAGGGAACTCTGCCACATTTTCTAATAGAACACCAAGAATCTCCCAAGTACAGGGACAATGACTAGTGAAGGAAGATAGTCCATTGACAGGCCCTTGATATTCATGACTGTGTTTATGCACCTTTACTCTTGAAATTGAAATTTAGCCTAGTATTATAGGATACCTAATAGTTACCTCCTGGGAGGTTCCTTTTGGATCAAATGTGACCTCTCTCTAAGATGATCTCAGCATATAAATGTAGAAATTTCTCCGCAGTGTGGGGCATGACTCTCAGGGATGAGCCTTCCTGGCTCTGAGGGATTACTACCATGCATCAACTAGCAATGAAACTGGAAAAAGACCTTGACCAAAAAGAGGAAAGGTAAAGACAAATGAGTTTTTATGGCTAAGAGACTTCAAAGTGAGTCAGTAGGTCACTCCAGAGGTTATGCTTATGCATGTGTCAGGAGAATCTCTGTGACAGCCAAAGTAGATACTACCCCAATTAGCAGGGCACCTGTGGGCTCTGGAGACATTCAGACACTATAGACTAGGCAGATAACTCAGAAGTTTGCTGTATTGCCAGTGAACCCTACTTTGGATTTTATGCTGCCCAATGCAACAAACCTGGACTCAGTTGTGGTTTCCCAACATGGCTTTACTGTCCCTTGTATTTGAACCTATAATTAGTAATAGAGTTGGTAAGTGTACATCCAACAGATTTAAACATTGGGGCTGCCCATGTGCCAGCTGGACCCTGAATCTCAACATAGTTGCAATACTTCTCAACTTCATTGGACTCCCCTATGACAACTAACAAGGGGGAGATGATGGACAACCACTATACCAAGGAACTTAGAGATTCACAACTGCAAGCAAGAGAGCCCCATCCATCAGCCACATGGGATCAAAGCCCCCTCTCAATTAACTGTGGAGTGGGCATCACCATCCCAGGATTGTCAGGATTGGGGAATAAACTATGGACTAAAGTAGACTTACTGTTATTCTACTATAGACTTTTGTGTTTCTAACAATGGAAGAAATTGTATCATTGATGTGGCAGTGGCCACTGGAGGTTCTGAAGGAAGGGAGAGGGAAAAACAGGTGTAATTCGGTGGCATTTTGGGGACTTGGGAATTGTCCTGAATGACATTGTGATGACAGATACAGGTCATTATATATCCTGTCATAAAGTACAAAATTGTGTTGGAGAGAGTGTAAGCTACAATGCAAGTTATAATCCATGCTTTGTGGCAATGCTCCAAAATGTGTTCATCAATTGCAATGAATGTACCACACAAATGAAGGATGTTATTAATGTGGGAAGATGTGGGAGGTGTGAGGTGCAGGGCATATGTGAATCCCCCATATTTTTTATGTAGCATTTCAGTATTCTAAGTATCTTTTAAAAAATAAAAAACAGTGTGGAGTTTGGTTTTGTGAGATATGAATATGATAAAGTATTTTTTCACTTCTTTATTTTTTAATTAATAGGGAGACCTTAACTATGTCATTTAACTAATCTGTATCTTTCTGAATATGTGATGAACAACTGTTTTAGTAGTTGGAATTAGATGAGATAAAAGTACCTGGAAATATCTTTTTAGTAGTAAAATTTCCATAACTTGTTGAGAACACTTTTACTGTTATTTTATTCTTTGAAATTGAAATAAAGTTTTACTAGTATTCTACAACAGATTTATTGTGAATCTAAGCAATGGAAGAAATATCAGTAATGTGGAGGCAGTGGCCACTGGGGGTTCTGAGGGTAGGGAGAGGAATGTATCCCTCCATGTATAATATGGAGGGATTTTTGTGACTTGTGTATCTTCCTGAATGACATTACAATGACAGACACTGGCCATTATATATCTTGCCATAACCTACAGAGAAAGACTCCACTAACGTTATTTTATTTAACATTTTAATTTAGGTTCTAGCCAGGGTAATTTGGCAGAAACAGGAAATAAAGGTATCCTGTTTAGACAGGAATAAGTAAAACAATATCTTTTTGCAGAAAATCTGACTTTGTGTATAAAAATGCTAAAGAATCCACTAAAATAACTACCAGAACTAATAACCATGTGGCAGGATACAAAATTTAATTGTGTTACTATACACATGCAATGAACAATTAAACAATGAAATTAAGAAGCAAATGTGGTGCAAGCATTTGAGCACCCGCCTCCCACATGGAAGGTCCTGGGTTCCATTCCCAGTGACACCTAAAGAAAACAAACAGACAATGAGAAAAAGCAATGAGTAAAGACAAAAAGCAGACAATGAACAAAAAACAATGAGCAAAAACAGGCAGACAAGAACAAAAACATCAAGCAGACAACAAGCAAAAACAATAAGCAGATAATGAGCAAAAAGCAAATGAGCAAACATGAGCAAAACAATGAGCAAATCGATGACTGAGGCAACTCGGGAGCAAAACATTTTAAAAACTGAAATTAAGAAAGCAATCATATTTATAATAGCAGAGAAATGTAATAAAATAACTAAGCACAATTTTATCAAAAGAAGTGCAAGTTTGTACAGTGAAAATCACAAAATATTGTTGAAGGAGTGAAAGAACTAAATAAATGGAAAAACATTTCACGTTCATGGAATAAAATTTAACATTGCTAAAATGACAGTACTCCCCAGATTGGTGTACAGATTAATTTTAATCCTGATCAAAATCCCACTTTACCCAAAAGAGGTTTATATTTTTTGCCAAAATTGTAAAGCTGATTATAGAATCTGTATGAAAAGGAAAGAAACCAAGAATACCCAAAATACTTAGGAAATAGTGAAGTTGGAGGATTCACAAGTCCTGATAATAAAATTTACTACAAAGCTGCAGCAATCAAGATGATGAAGTACAAACATAGGATGGGCATATAAAAATGGAATAGAATATAGAGTCCAGAAACAAACCCAAACATTTATAATCACTTGAATTTTGACAAGAGTGTCAAGACAATTCAACGGGGAAAGAATAGTCTTTTCTTTTCTTTTAATTATTTTACTTTTTAAAGCATACTTAGATTACATAAATGTTACACAAAAATTGTAGGGATTCCCATATGCCCCACTTTCGACACCTCCCACAACCTCCCACATAAACATCCTTCATTAGTGTGACACATTCATTGCAATTGATAAACACATCCTGGGGTTTTGCCATTAAGCTTGGACCATAGTTCACATTGTAGTTTACACTCTCTCCCACAAAGTTCTGCATGTTATGTGATGATATAAATGGCCTATATCTGTCTTTGCAATTCCCAAGTCCCGAAAAAGGCCCCATATTACGATGTTTTTTCTTCTCCCTGCCCCTACAGCCTCCAGTGGCCACTGGCTCAACATCAATGTTGTAATTTTTTCCATTGCTAGAATAACAATATGTCTATAGTAGAATACCAGTAAGTCCACTCTAGTCCATAGCTCTTCCCCCAATCCTGAGGAATGTGGGATGGTGAAGTCCAATCAATGTCCAATCGAGAGACTCTTATATCTCATGGGGAAGATGGATGGGACTATCCTGCCTGCAGCTGCAGACTGTATCCATTCCCTGGGACAGCCATTTTCCATCATCATCTCCGCACCAGTGGTCCTGGGTGAGTCGAATGGGCTATTGGGTAAGTGTTGCAGCACCACGAGGTTCTGGGCCCAGCTGGCACATGGAAACACCAAAGACTCAAGTCTCTGGATGTACATCTACAACCTTCAGCACCAAGTATAGGTTTAAATAGCAAGAACAGATGAGCCAAGTGCAAAGAAGACATAATGGAGTCAAACTCTGTCACTCTCAGGAGCACAAACTCCAAAGTAGGGCCCACAGGCAAGGCACCAAACTCCAGAGCTATCCAGCCATAGGACTTGGGTGTCTCCAGAGCCCTCAGGAGCTCCACTATTTGGGGTGGTATCCACTTTGGCAGTCTATGAGATCCTGCTGAGATGTGCATGAGCATTACCTCTAGGATGATCTCCCAACTCACTTTGAAGTCTCTTAGCCATATATACTCATTTGTCTTTACCTTTTCCCCCTTTTATTCAAGTTCTTTTTCCAGTTGCATTGTTAGTTCGTGCTTCATAGTAATCCCTTGGTTCCAGGGAGGCTCATTCCCAGGAGTCATGTACGATGCTGAGGGGAAGGTAATGCATTCATATGCTGGGGTTGGCTTAGAGAGAAGCCACATTTGAGCAACAAGGTGGCTCTCAGGAGGTAAACCTTAGGCACCCCATTAACAATAGGCTGTTTCAATTTCAAGAGAAAAGGTGAATAAGCCTAGTCATCAATATCAAGGGCCCATCAGTGGATCATCCTCCTTCACCATTCACTACCCCTGCACTTGGGGGACTGTTGCTGCTCCCTTAGAAAATGTGACAGAATGCTCCAGAATGGGAATTCAGTATTCTCTCATTTATTGTTTGAGTCTCCATCTACTGTGAAAGTTGCCCCATTAACATTTGAGCATTTTTATGTACCTTATATATATGCTCAGGTAAACCTCCTCCCATGCATCCCCCATCCCTGACACCCCACAACAATAATCCTCCCAGCCCCAGTTGTAACCCTTCTGTGATGCAAATCTTCTTCAAAGATGAAGCCATTACAATAGCTGAATATAATTAATAGGAAAATGAAATAATAATAAGTTTAAATATAAGAGATAAAATGCATAAAATTTTTAAATACTAAAAATTAAATTAAATTAAAGATTGGGATATTTAAAAAATGAAAAATATTTAAAATTTTTTTTTGAACTTTTGTCTTTCATCACTGCAATATCTAGAGTTCTGTCTATATGTGGCACCTTCCCCCTCTCATTCCACAATGTTCCACTATTTTTCATTTTGTTTTCAAAGAAGTTTTAGGTCACAGCAAAGTCACACACAGAATACAGGAGACTCTCATATACCCAACATTTTCCCCATTTCCTCCCTCCCATATTAATACACTTTTATATGTGGATGGCAGCTTTGGTATAACTGATATACAATTAGTGAAACATAGATACGAAACATGTTCAACCGTTTAAACCATGATTTACATTTTAGACCATACTCTTTCATAAATTTGGATATTTACCATTTCCTGTGTCCATCACTGTAAGATCATGCAGCACATTCCCACTGACCACTAGATATCTGCTGCGCAATCTATACTATTCCTCCCTCCCCATGCCCCCAGGGCCAACAACAACCCCTTAGCTTGACTCGTTGAATGACAAGATTCATAGTTTTGTGCAACAAGACTTAGGTCTTGACATACTGGTTTGTCCTCCCATATTAGGAATTACCCTTGGTCTCAAGAGACTCCCACCTATTTGTGAAAAAATCGGTCCTACCTAGGATGGAAGTCCAACTCCTTCTTGCTCAATATGTGCGTCTCCACCCACTGATACAACACATTATCACAGAATTATCACTTGCAAACTCCCTAGAAGCCTGCGCCAAGTGCACCCTGTCCTGAATGTCCCCCCATCCTATGCCCTAAACCAGTAACGCTTCTTAGTCATATTGCCATAAGAGCATTCTGAACTTTGTACTTTCAACAACATACCACAATTTCCCAGTATTCACCTGTTCCTTCTCCCAACCCTCCCCCCAGTAGCCTGGACTTTCTAACCCACCCTTCCCATCTACCCACCTTGTCAACCCTGCACCACCCAACCCAATAATATCACTACCATTCTGTACTATCACTTCAATACACAGCTACACTCTTCCACCTTACGATAGATTACGTCCCTATGGTTGATGGCACACAACCATCTCCTCTCTTTATATTTCTTGTAAACTTATCTTACAGACAATAGCTCTCTGAGACTGCTCAATTTCCTAAATTCATATCAGTGAGTTCATCCTTCAATTTCTGATTTGCTTCATTCAACCTAAAGTCCTCAAGATTCATCCATGTAATCCCATGTGTTAGCACTTTATTCCTTCTTACGGCTGAGTAATATTCCATTGTATGTATCTACCACATTTTGTTTATCCACTCTTCTATTGATTGGCAACTGACTGATTCCAACTTTTGACAGTACTGAATAATGCCACTATGAACATTGGCGTGCATATATCTGTTTGTGTCTTTGCTTTCAATTCTTCTGGGTATATACCCAGTAGTGGAATTGCTGGATCATATGGAAGTTATATAGTTAGTTTTTTGAGGAATTGACAAAATTTCCTCCATAATGGCCAGAACATTGTACATTCCCACCAGCAGTGGATGAGGATTACCATTCCTCCACATCCTCTCAAACAGTTATAGTTTGTTATTTTTTTAATAGCCACCATTCTAATAGGTGTAAGATGGTATCTCATTGTAGTTTTGATTTGCATTTCCCTAATAGCTGGTGATGTTGAGCATGTTTTCATCTTTTTAGCCAATTGTATTTCTTCTTTGGAGAAGGGTCTTTTCTGATCACTTGCCCATTTTTTTTTAAATGGGGTGTTTGTCTTTTTATTTTGGAGGTGTAGGATTTCTTTATATGTGCAAGATATTAGGCTCCTATCAGATATATGGTTGCCAAATATTTTCTCCCATTAGGTAGGCTGCCTTTTTACTTTCTTGATAACATCTTTTGAGGTGAAAAGTTTTTAATTTTGAGGAGATCCCACTTATTTTTTCTTTCTTTTATTTATTTATATATTTTTGGCTTTTTTATGGTATTTATATATTTTTTTCTTTTTAAATTTTTAATTTTTTAAAAAAGATTACATAAATGTTACACAAAAAATATAGGGATACCCATGTGCCCCACATCTCACACCTCCCAAAACCACCCACATAAACATCCTTCATTAATGTGGCACATAATTGCAATTGAGAAACACATCCTGGGGCTTTGCCATTAAGCATGGGCCATAGTTTACATTGTAGACCACGCTCTCTCCCATACAGTTCTGCATGATATATGATGGTAAAAAATGGCTTATATTTATCATTGCAATGTCACTCAGGACAATTCCCAAGTCCCGAAAAATCCCCTGTATTACAACTGCTTATCCCTCTTCCTCTCCCCTGAGCCTCCAGTTGCCACTGGCTCCACATAAATGTTGTGATTTCTTCCATTGCTTAAATCACAATATGTCTATAGTAGAATACAAGAAATCCACTCTAGTCCATACCGCTTTCCCCCATCCTGAGGAGTCTGGGATGGTGATATCCATTCCACCTCCAATTGAGAGAAGGGATATATCAAATAGGAAAGATTGATGGGATTATCCTGCCTGCAGCTGCAGACTCTTTCCATTCACTGGGATGGCTGTTGTCCATCATCATTTCCCCACCAGTTGTCCTGGGTGACTACAATGAGCTGTAGAGTAGGAGTTACTGCTCCACCGAGGTTCCGGCCCCAGCTGGCACATTGACAGCCTAAAGACTCAAGTCTCTGCATGTACACCTACAAACTCCATCACCATGTATAGGTTTGAATAGAAGGGACAGATAAGCCATGTGCAGGGAAGACATAGTTGAGCCTTATTCTGTCACTTACGAGCACAAAGTCCAAAGTAGGGCCCACTGGGAAGGCACCAAACTCAGGAGCTACCCACCTGACATAGGACCTGGGTGTCTCCAGAGCCTTCTGGAGCCCCACTATTTGGGGTGATATCCACCTTGGAATTCTATGACATCCCACTAAGATATGTAAGCATTACCTCTGGAATGACCTCTAGACTCATTTTGAAGTCTCTTAGCAATATAAACTCATTGGTCTTTGCATTTCTCCCCTTTTATTCAAGGTCTTTTTCCAGTCACATTGCCAGTTAGCACTTGGTACCAATCCCTTGGTGCCAGGGAGGCTCATCCCTGGGAGTCAGGTCCCATGCTGAGGGGAAGGTAATGTATTCATAGGCTGAGTTTGACTTAGAGAGAGGCCACATATGAGCAACAAGGAGGCTTTCTGGATGCAACCTTTAGGCACCCCATAATGATAGGCTAAGTTTCAATTGCAAGAGCAAAGACTCATAAGGCTAGTCATCAATATCAAGGGCCCATCACTGGATCTCCTCCTTCACCAGTCACTGCCCCTGCACTTGGGGGATTGTTGCTGCTCCCTTAGAGAATGTGGCAGAGCTCTCTTGGATGGGAATTCAGTATTCTCTCGTTTATTGAATGATTCTCCACCCACTGTGACAATGCCCCATGAACATTTGAAGATTTTTATATATCTTATATTTATATCAGGTGAGCTTTCCCCCATGCATCTCCCAACCCTGACACCCCACACCAATGATCCTCCCAGTCCCAGTTGTACCCCTTTTGTGATCCAAAGCTTCTTCAAAGATGAAGCCATTACAAAAGCTGAATATGATTAATAGGAAAATGAAATAATAATGATAAGTTTAAATGTAAGAGATAAAATACATTAAATTAAAAAAAAACTAAAACTAAAATTAAATTAAAAGATTGATATATTAAAAAAATGGAAAATATAAAAAATATTTTTTTTTACATTTTGCCTTTCATCACCACAATATCTGGTGTCCAGTCTGTACCATGGCACCTTCCACCTCTCATTCCTCAGTGTTTCACTATTTTTCATTTTGTTTTTAAAGAAGTTTTAGGTCACAGCAATGTCACACACAGAATAAAGGAGACTCTTATATACCCAACATCCTCTCCCTTCCTCTCCCCCATATTAATACCTTTATATATGTGGATGGTAGCATTGTTATAACTGATATTCAAATAGTGAAACATAGCTATTAAACATTGTCAATGGTTTACACTATGGTTTACATTTTAGACTGTATACTTTTATAAATTTTGATGATATTTACCATGTCCTGTGTCCATCACTGTATGGTAATGAAGAACATTTCCACCAGCCACTAAATACCCCCTGTTTGATCTATTCTATTCTATTCCTCACACCTCATCCCCCCGGGGCCCATAATGACTCCCTGGCTTGACTTATTGGACGATAAGATACTAGCTACTTGCAGCAAGAGGTCTCGACATACTGGTTTGTCCTCCCCTATTCAGAACCCTTGCTCTTGAGAGACTCCTGCCTGTCTATTTCTAAACAAAGTGGTCTGCCCAAAGATGGGAGTCCAAAACCTTCCCGCTCATTATGTGGTTCTCCATCCACTGATACAACACATTATGACAGAATGAACACTCAAACACTCCCTAGAAGCCTTCTCTAGGTCCTGAATGGCCAACCAACCAACATCCTAAACTTGTGACCCTTATTTGTCATATTGCCATAAGAGGATTTCCACCTCCATACTTTCAACCTCATGCCCAAACCCCGAGTGTTCAGCTGGTCCCTCTCCCAACCCTACCCCCTGTATCCTGGACCTTCTAACCCACCCACCCCCAATCTACCCACCTGTCAACCGTGCATCACCCAACCCAATAATATCACTACCATCCTGTCCTATCCCTTCAACATGCAACTACACTCTATCGCTTTAACATAGATTTCATCCATATGGGTGATGGCACACAACCTTCACTTCTCCCTCTATTTCTTGTAAACATATTTTAGAGACAATAGTTCTTGGAGACTGCTCAATTTCCTTATTTCATATCAGTGAGATCATGTACTCTTCATCCCTTAATGCCTGGCTTGCTTCACACAACCTAAGGTCTTCAAGATTCATCCATGTTATCCCACGTGTTAGCACTTTATTCCTCCTTACAGCTGAGTAATATTCCATTGCATGTGTGTACCACATTTTGCTTATCTATTCATCTGTTGATGGGCACCTGGGTTGATTCCAACTTTTGGCAATAGTGAACAATGCTGCTATGAACATTGATGTGCATATATATTTGTTTGTGTCTTTGCTTTCAATTTATCAGGGTATATACCCAGTAGTGGAATTGCTGGATCATATGGAAGTTCTAGAGTTAGTTTTTGAGGAACTGCCAAACTGTCCTCCATAGTGGCTGGACAATTCTACAACTCTACCAACAGTGGATGAGGGTTCCCATTCCTCCACATCTTCTCCAACTATTATAATCTGCTGTTTTTTTAATAGCCACCATTCTAATGGGTGTAAGATGGTGTCTCACTGTAGTTTTGATTTGCATTTCCCTAATAGCTAGTGATGTCAAGCATCTTTTCATGTACTTTATAGCCATTTATATTTCTTCCTCAGAGAAGTGTCTTTTCAGGTTGCTTGGCCATTTTTTAGATGGGTTGCTTGTCTTTTTATTTTTGAGGTGCATGATTTCTTTATATATGCAGGATATTAGTCTCCAATCAGATATATGGCTGCCAAATATTTTGTCCCAGTGGGTTGGCTGTCTTTTTACTTTCTTGATAGCATCCTTTGAGTTGCAGAAGTTTTTAATTTTCAGGAGATCCCATTTAACTATTTTTTCTTTTGCTGCTCGTATTTCAGGTATGAAGTTCATGGAACCATTTCCTATTACAAGCTCCTGTAGAAGCTTCCCTACATTATCTTCCAAAGTCTTTAAGGTCTTGCCACTTATATTTAGATATTTGATTCATCTTGAGTTCATTTTTCTGTAAGATGTGAGATGGTGTTCCTCTCTCATTCTTTTGGATATGAATACCCAGTTCTCAAAGCACCATTTGTTAAAGAGGCCATTCTTTCCCAACTCAGTGGGCTTGGTTGCCACATTGCATATCAGATGCCAGTATAAGTGAGGATCTATATCAGAACTCTCAGTTCAGTGCCATTGGTCAGTATGTCTATCCTTCTTTCAATATCATGCAGTTTTGACCACTGTAGCTTCAGAGTATGTTTTAAAGTCAAGTACCTCCAACTTCATTTTTCTTTTTCAATATGTCTTTGATGATTCAGCACCTCTTACCCTTCCAAATAAATTTTGTAGTTAGTTTTTCCAATTCATTAAAAAAATACAGTTTTGATTTTTATTGTGATTGCATTAAATCTGTAGATTAGTTGGGTAGAATACATACCTTGATGATGTTTAGTCTTCCTATCCATGAACAGGGAATATTCTTCCATTTAATTAAGTCTTCTTTGATTTCCTTCAACAGCGTTGTGTAGTTTTCTGTGTATAAGTCCTTTACATCTTTAGTTATATTTATTTCTAGGTATTTGATACTTTGTTACTATTGTAAATGGTATGTTTTTCCTGATTTCCTTCTTAGATTGCTCGTTATTGGTGTACAGAAATGTTAGTGATTTTTGAGCATTGATCTTATCCCTGCAACTTTAGTGAACTCCTTTATAAATTCTAGAAGCTTTATTGTAGATTTCTCAGGGCTTTCTATGTATAAGATCATGTCATCTGCAAATAGAGAAATTTTTACTTCTTCCTTTCCAATTTGGATGCTTTTATATCTTTTTCTTGCCTCAGTACTTGAGCAAGTACTTCTAAGACAATGTTAAATAGGAGCGGTGATAGTGGGCATCCTTGTCTTGTTCCCAATCTTAGAGGGAAAGCTTTTAGGATTTCACCATTGAAGATGATGTTAGTTGTGGGTTTTCTATATATTGCCTTTATTATGTTCAGAAAGTTTCCTTCTATTCCTATCTTTTGCAGTGTTTTTATCAAGAAAGAGTGCTGTGTTTTGTCAAAAGCTTTTTCTGCATATATAGAGATAATCATGTGATTTTTTTCCTTCAATCTGTTTATGTAGTGTATTACATTGTTTGATTTTCTTATGTTGAACCATCCTTGCATACCCGGGATGAAACCCACTTGGTCATTGTATATAATTCTTTTGATACCTTGATGAATGCCATTAGCAAGTATTTTGTTGAGGATTTTAACATCTAGGTTCATTAGAGAAGGTGGTCTTGAATTTTCCTTTCTTGTGCCATCTTTGTTTGGCTTCGGTATTAGGCTAATGTTGGCATCATAGAATGAGTTAGGCAATGTTCCTTCTACTTCTATTTTTGGAACAGTTTAAGCAGGATTGGTGTTATTTCTTTCTGGAATGTTTGGTAGAATTAACCAGTGAAGCCATCTGTCCTGGGCTCCTCTTAGTTGGGAGGGTTTTGATGATGGAGTCTGTCTCTTTACTGGTAATTGGAATGTTGAGTTCATCAATTTCTTTTTTCTTCAATGTAGGCTGCTTGTGAGTTTCTAGGAATTTGTCCATTTTCTCTAAATTATCATTCTTTTTGGCATATAATTTTTCAAAGTGTCCTCTTATGCTACTATTTATTTCTGTGGGGTCAGTGCTAATATCCCCTTCTTCATTCTTTATTTTGTGCATTTGCATCTGCTTTCTCTTTTTCTTTGTTAATCTGGCTAAGGGTTTGTCAATTTTATTGATCTTCTTGAAGAAACAGATTTTCATTTTGTTTATTTTTTCAAGTGCTTTCTTATTTTCTATTTCATTTAGTTCTGCCCTAATCTTTGATATTTTCCTCTTTCTGCTTCCTTTGGGGTTAGTTTGTTGTTGTTTTTCCAATTCCTCCTGGTGTGCAATTAGTTCTTCAATTTTAGCTCTTTCTTATTTTTTAATGTCTGTATTTATGGCTATGAATTTCCCAGTTAGTACAGGTTTGGTTGCATCCCATAGGTTTTGATATGTTGTGGTGTCATTTTCATTCGTTTCAAGGTAGTTACTGATTTCTTTTGAGATATCTTCCTTGACCTACTGTTTGTCTAAGAGTGTTTTCTTTAACTGCATATTGTTGTGCCCAGTTTGGTTCTCTCACCCTTCCTGATATCCAATTTCATTCCATTGTGGTCAGAGAAATTACTTTGTATAATCTCAATCTTTCAGAATTCATTGAAAGCTGTTCTGTGTCCTATCATGTGGTCTATCTTGGAGTATGATCCATGTTCACATGAGAAGAATGTATACCCTGCTATATTTGAGTGTAGTATTTTTTATATGTCTATTAGATCCAGCTCCTCTAATGTATTACTCAGAGTCTTTGTTTCTCTATTGATCTTCTGTTGAGATGTTTTGTCTAGTGGTGATAATGGTGTATTAAAGTCCCCCACTATAATTGTAGAGGTATTTATGTCTCCACTTAATCTGTCCAGTGTTTGCCTCATGTATTTTGAAGTGCCCTGATTAGGTGCATAAATGTTTATGACTATTCTTTCTTCTTGAAAGTTTACCCCTTTTATTAATATATAGTGTTCATCTTGGTCTCTTACAATAGTTTTGCATTTGAAGTGTATTTTGTCTGATATTAGGATACCTACTTCCACCCTTTTTTCGTTATTGTTGCTTGTAAAATTGGATTCCAGCCATTCTGTTTCAACCTCCTTGAATCCCTGGGTCTAAAGTGGGTTTCTTGTAAACAGCATAAGGATGGGTCATTTTTCATTATCCATTCTGCCAATCTGTGTCTCTTTACTGGTGAGTTTAATCCATTAACATTCAGTGTTATAACTCTCAAGGAATTTCATGCATCAGCCATATTTTCTTTGGAATTATGTATGTCACATGTTGTTTTTATTTCTCTTTTTGTATTTTTAGTTGTTCTTACACCTTCCTCCAACTCTCTCTCTCCTGTTTTTTCCTTTCAACCTGTAGAACTTCCTTTGGTATTTCTTGAAGGGCAGGTTTCTTATTGGCATACTCTCTTAATATCTGTTTATCGGTGAATATTTTGAACTCTCCTTCATTTTTGAATGCCAGATTTCCTAGATAGAGTATTCATGGATGGAAGTTTTTTCTTCGAATACCTTGACTATGTCATACCACTGTCTTCTTGCTTCCATGGTTTCAGATGAGAAATTAGCACTTAATCTTATTGAGCTTCCCTTGTATGATGGTTCTCTTTTCTCTTGCTGCCTTGAATATTTTCTCCTTGTCTTGATCATTGGACATTTTGACAAGTATATGTCTTAGAGTAGGCCTGTTGGGATTTATACTGTTTGGGGTGTGCTATGCTTTCTGGACATGTATATCCATCTCCCTCAATAAGGTTGGGAAGTTTTCAGCCATTATTCCTTTCAAAACTCCTTCTGTTACCTTTCCCTTCTCTTATTCCTCTGGGATGCCTATAATGCATATGTTTGTGTTTTGTTTTGTTGGTCAAATCCTTAGTCCCTGCTGAATTTTTTCTATCTTTTTATCTGTTCTACTATCTTTTAGATTTCAGATATATTGTCGTCCACATAACTAATTCTTTCTTCTGCCTGTTCAAATCTGCTCTTATGTGATTCTGGTGTTTTGGTTGCTGTTGCTGTTTTCTTGGATTGTGCCATTCATCACCATCATATTTGTTATTTTTCATGTATGTTTACAATTTCTTCAGTATGTTTTACCAGTGTCTTCTTAATTTCCTTTATCTCTTCCTTCACTTCATTAAGTTGGTCCATGACAGCTTTGGACCACTTTGATTAGTTGTTCAATGTTCTGCATCTCTTCCTGGTTTGTATTTTGTTCAATGGACTTCTCTATGTCTTCCTGTTTCTCAGTATGGTTTGTAGTTTTTTGTTGCCCTCTGGTATCATTTTATCTTGATGGGTTTTTTCAGTTGATTAGCTTCTCTTTCTGTTCTAGAGTTTTATTTAGGTGGTGGTTTTATTTTTGTGTTAAGTTTCCTCTTTGGCATTTCTTTTTTCCTGTTCTATTTCTGTGCTGTTTTCTATGTTCCCTTGAAGGAAAAAGATTAGGGACACAGAAAGTGAAATACTACACACACACACACACATACACACACACAAACATGAAAAAATGTTCATCACCACATAGCAATTAGGGAAATGATGGGAATGCTTATTTACATTGCTGGGAATGTAGAATGGTATAGCCACTGTGGAGGACTGGCAGTTCCTAAGGAAGTTGAGTATAGACTTGCCATGTGACCTAGCCATACTACTAAAAGGTATAATATACCCAGAAGAACTGAGAGCATTGACATGAACAGGCATCTAAACATGATGTTCATCATGGTATTATTCACAATTTCCAAAAGATGGAAACAACCCAGGTGTCCATCAACTCATGAAAGTATAAACAAATTGAGGTGAATGCACATGATGGAATATTATGCAGTGTTAAGAAGAAAATGAAATCGTGAAGTATATGACAATATGGATGAAGCTGGAGGACATTATACTGAGTGAAGCAAGGCAGTCATAAAATCATGGATTTTATAATTAGAATATAGGTCTCAGAAAATAGAATAAGGGGAGAGAATGGAGATTTGAAGATTAATATATGCAGAATTTTCTTCCACCATGATTTGGCACTCAGGCCATTTGATCTGGGAGGTTGAAAATCCTTACAAAATATCTAAAAATGAATTCATACATTTAAATAATAGTTTCTCATGAAATTTTTCATGCTAAATGATTTTGTCTAGGCCAAAATCAACATTCTAAGGAGATCATAATGTGGTAACATTTTCAAATATGCATTTCAAATTCATCATTTAAATTGTTTTGGCTTTTTGTCTCCCTTCAAAAGTGTTCAATAGTTTGCATAATTATCCAGAATACATTCTGCCCATGTAGTTCTTTGATATATAGTTCAGCAAGTAATTATTATTTAATGTTTTCTAAGATGACATCATTGGCATTCTTTTTTTATTACTTGCAACTATTTGTAGGTGCAATGAATTCTTCTTGTATTGAATATTGAATTTCCATTGCCATTCCTTATTTAAGGTTTAGTTTAATGGAAATTATTCAAGCAAAAATTTTAATGAAGAATAATATATATAGGACACTATATATATACCACTGTTGAAATCAATTTTTTAATTAAGTAGAATATATATCTATATATCTAATGAGAAATATGCCTTTTAGGACATTGGTTTTTCAGTTTAAGAGATATGTTCTGCAGAGGATTAGAAGTCTTTTTCATGAAAATAATCATTCAGATGCCAAATAACCAGTTAGCTTTCTGATTACTATGAATCAAATCAAAGATATTGTAGTCCCTTGAGGAGTTTCCCCTAATAAATGTCAAAATATCAACCTGTAAGTTTTCTCAGATATACTATTTTAATACATACTTGTCTTTTATCTAATAAGTTATGTTAATGCTAATATTCTTGAATTGGACTATTTCTGGGCTTGCTACATTATCCAGATTTCATTTGAATGATTTCCCCAAGAAGATTATGGAGATATTTATTTTATATATTTTGTCCTAAATTGAACATAAGTCATTTCAGAATTCCAAAGACAAAGTGGCAAGGGAGCACCTTGCGGCCTTGAAATAAGATCACTGTGAATAGTGGCAGTTGGGTTATCAGTTTTCTGAAGGAACATGGCCATGGAGGATTCACTCATATTACTGACCAATGTTGGGAAATGTGCCTGAATCTTCCTTATTTTAATTTTAACATTTTACATCATGCTTTCCATGTAATAATATACAGCAATTATTTTGGAATAGTGCAAGATTGTAAAATATTTAAAACATGTCAATGATCAACTATAAGGTTAAAATTTTAAACAGCTCTTTTAAAATAGATTGTAAAATGTGCTTTAAATCCATTATGATAAATGTTACAGATACCATTTTAATGTAAACACTTAACATACTAAACCACCTTTATGAAAATGAGCTTTAATAAAAGGGAAATATCGAGGGCCACAATCCAAAAATCTGCATGAATGATGATATAAACTAGAAGAGGTTATATTAGGATTGAGATAATTATGAATTGAATTCCTTATTTGATAAAGCTGTTTATGAAATAGTGTAAGAATTTCAGTTTATGTCTTTATTTTTACTAAACTACCAAAAATTCTTGGGTTGTGTGAATATTATTTAGAATTGCTTTAGTCATATACTTTATCCAATGCCTCAGAGTCTCATTATAATTACACTAGTTTGGGGACTTAGTTTGTAATTTGTTTAAATCTACTAGTAAATAAATTACTGTAACAGCTGTCATTCCTCAACATATTTCCTGTAAATTACTTTGCATTGAATTTCTCATTTAAAATTTTATTTAATTACAAAAGTGTATTTGCCTGTTGAGGTTAGAAGCAGGAAGGAAAAGTATTTCTTCCATTTTGGATGAGATTAAGGATGTCTTTTATTTGATTCTGAATCAAATATGATGACACTAATTTTATCATATTTCCCTCATCTATCAGTTGTAATACTTTTTATGACATAAAATTAAATTCTTTGCATACTGAGAAATTTTTTACAGTATACTCTCTTGAAAAAGATGATCAGAATGATTAATGATTATCTTTTGGAAACAAAGGTGGTAAAGAACTGGATTAGAGAGCTTCCTATATGCCCTAAGGAGTCTGTCCTTATATTTTAAAAAAGAAGATAATAAATAGAAAGCACTTTTAAACCCTACAGACATTTAAAATATATTTCATGCTACAAGAATTGGTGGGGAATTGAGCACAATTTATACATTCAATAGCCAAAACCAATCTGAGTTTAGGAAAACTTGGTGAATAACTATATGCTGTTTGATTCTTGGAAAGATTTTACAAGACGATTTTGATTACAAGTTATATTTTGAAGAGATTCAAAATAGAGTAATGTAGAGTTTTAAAAATTTTAATTGCTGAAGGAAATAATATGGAGGATGAAATATTTCAAAAGGTTTAGCAATAATTTTACCATATCTGACAGCTAAGTAAAATATGAAACCACACAATATGTAAACATCACTTCATTTCTGTGTTGGATTGTTTCATTTCTGTATTTTTTCAATCATAGAAATTATTTTTACTGTTTTTCATCAATAGATCTCATAATTGTACATTCTTTTAAATCATGTGTACATGTGGGGATAAGTAATAACTGTTCATATCTACTTTTTATATCTTCTTTTTGAGTATGTGCTCTTTATCTCAGCAATTGATATTTTTACGTCCTATTTTTAATCATGTTCCTCATTCTAAATTACTCTTAAAGAGGATATTATGATTAATGTATTAGCACCTAAGATGATTTTTTATTTACAATATTTGTTTCAGAAAATTTACCATATTAAACTATTTCAAAAGGTATAGAGAATATCATTTTTTTTCACTTTTTAAAAATAAATAAACCAGTTTATTCCTCAAAATGTAGATGATTATTGGAAAAGTGAAATAATATACTTTGTTAATTCAGGGTCAGTTGGTGATTAAGAGATCAGTTCTTCTAAACACCCTGTATAATATATATTTTCCTCTGTGTGTCAATAGGTTCTAACAGGACATTTTACAGCCCTCTTTTCCATACTCATCTCCACTGCTTTTAGTTAAGGACTCATCATGTTTTGTGGCAATATCTTAGTTTCCTTCAGTGATTCAAGTCTCATCTCTCCAAAGGAATTTTTTGTTTGTTTCAAAAAATTTTTTATTTTTTATTTTTTAAATATATATTTTTTATTTGTTAAAGATACTTAGATTACATAAATGTTACACAAAAATGTAGAGAATATCAATTTTTAAAGAAGATTTAGCATGTGTTTCTAAAAATGTGCACATTTGTTTAAATTATTCACATTTTTATATGATAATGTTTTAATAAGCTTTATATCCATTTAAGTAACTTAGTTTTATGTTGCTATTGATTATTTTCCTGTTTTGAATCCCTTATTTCCTATTTGATGTATCACCTACTTATATGTATTTTCAATGATTCAGGTAGGGCATTTTTTTTTATTTTAAAGTTTAATAATAGAGATATTAAAATTTTTCTTTATTGGTTTAAGAGATTTTCCTAGGTTCTAGTTAAATTTTATAATTTTATGAATGTGATTTTTCAGATGTAAACAATAATGAATCTGAATAATAAACCACACATAGTAAAATAAGGATACCAGTGGATTAGAAAATGTTGCCGGTATTCCTATTAGTATTTTGTGACATAATTTTCACATTTCTATATATTTATTCAGTCCATATATTCATATAATAATTTCTTACATCGCATGTTTATATCATTTCTTACTTTAAAATATTCTTTATTTTGTACTACTTTAATTTCCCAATTTTCCCAATATACTATTTAATTTGTCCTGTAAAATATCATGTTCCATTTCTCATAGTGCACTTATTTTCAAAATATTTACTTTTATATTTAACCTAATAATATTAATTCATATTTGTTATAAATTATTTTATTTTATTAATTTATGGTATAACTTTGAGATTTAAGTTGGACTCGCTGAAATTGGTATATCCTGATGATCTTACCCCTCACTTACATGCTGTAGCTTTCATTGCATTGGTGGAAAAACATAAACCAGTTTTCAATAATATATTAAAATATTTTAAGTATCAATATTTGTTTTAATAATGAATAATATATTAATGTACTTAATAATATTATATTAAAATGTTACTAGGATTTCATAATTTAAAATTCATACAGTCAAATTTAATGAACATATTCGTGAGTTCATTTTTTCCCCCATTTTCCAGATCTTATGTCAAAATAATAGAATAAAAATTTCAATTCCTTAATGTGGACTGACCATTTTGACTTGTTCCTTGAGTCACAGATAAATGAGTGTTAAATTACATTTTAAGAATTCGTTCTCAAGATCTTTGATATGTCGGGCATAACAAATTTCTGGACTGTCAAAATGTCTTCTACCTTAAAGAAGAAATAAGTTTAAATCTTTCATAAGATTATTCATATTCCTTCCATAAAAGTATTAATATACCTAGTATGACATTATATATCGAATATAAACTTAAAGTTGAGAAATGAATTAAAAAATGTTGTTTTTAAATTGTATTATATTTGACCAATACAGTCATGCTGAATGGATGATTTATATGAAGGAATTCAGTAAGTTTTTTTTTAAGAATTTATGCTGAAAATATTTAAAAATAAGGAAAATAATATGATCGGGTAATTCCTCTAAATGTTTATTTCCTTTCTTTTTATGATATTTTATTGCTATAATCAATAAATTATTTATATACATTTTATTGTATGACAATGTGACCATTGTTCCAAAGACAAAGAATCAGTATATTGAAATGTGAGACACAAATTCACATAAGGTAATTCAAGAAAATTCCTTTGCATTTAGTAATCATTATTTTTTCTCTTAAAGGACAACCAATGTTCTTACATGAAATTTTAAGATAGTATCTGTTTTGATATTTTAATTTAAAACATGAAATGAGAAAATCAAGTTTTGTCTTTATATACTTCTTAGTCTTTTCCAACATGGCCAAAAGAACACGTTTCTCCTTTCTTACTCTCATCTTCCTCTTTTCAGAGATAGAGATGCAGATGGGGCATACCTTACTGATTCATATCATTGGAATGAGTATCAGATTCCACACACTGTGCTTTATACTCAGTAAAATCTCCTTCACTGACATGATGTATATTTCCAACTCTCTGCCTAAAATACTGACAAACTTTCAGTCATATAGTAAGCAATTACATTTTGGGCTATTATGTAGGAACTTTCATATTTTGGGCCATGGTAGAACTGCAGCCCTTCTTGACTTCATATGTTATGACCAATGTTTATCTATCTGTCATCCTCTACATTATCGTATACTTATGAAGTATCTTCCAATATCATATGTATGTGGGCCAAAAGTTAAATCAACTTTTTTTTCCCATATAATAAATCATTTCAAGAAGGTTTTAGACTACAGAAAAGATATTTAAAAAATACAAGGGATTCCTATATACCCAAGCCTTGTCTTTCCCACATTTCCCTTTATTAATAGCATCTTAAAATTATGTGGAACATTTCTTACAATTGATGAATAAATATTGAAGCATTGCTACTAACAAGATCTATATTTTATGCTTTACACCACACAATTTTATAACTTTTGACAAAATATAAATTACCCTGTAACCATCATTTCAATATGATGCAAACAATTTCAATGTCCTAAAAATGCCCTATGTTCTATCTATTCTTCCCTCCCCCACCCCATCAGAACCTCTGGTAACTACTATCTTTATGTGATTGTTACAAGTTCTTCTGTTACTATAATAACAATAATTCTACCTTGGTCCATGGTTGCATTCCCCATTTATGTTTGTTCATTCTTCAAACTTGAGAATTTTAGAACGGTGATGCCTGCTCTGATTCAGATTGAGAGGTGGTTTAGATTTTATTGGACAAATGAAAGAAACTATTGTACTTACAGTTATAGATACTCTTTGCTGTTTGAGATGGAGATGGTCCATCATCATCATTTTGTTCATTGTCCTCAGTGCATCTGATAAACTGGAGTGTAAGTGTTTGCTGCAACTCTGCTGATATTCAGAGCTCAAGAGGCATATATTCAGACCAAATATTTAAGTCTCTGGGACATAAATATAACTGTTATATTGTTAATATTTAGCTCAAATAAAATGAGAAGAACAATCATGTGTAGGGGAATTATAAATGAGCCTAACTCTTTTTCATTTGGGAAATAGGTTGTTATATATTACAATGTAAGGTTCTAAAATGGGTGCTGATATCAAGAGATTGTTTGATTCGACTATAGTATCTGGGTGTGTATAGAGCCCACAGGAGCACCCCTGTTTGAGGTCTCATTTGCTGTAGGAGTTAGTGAGATTTACATGAAACTTGCATGAGTGTAAACCCTGGAATGTTTTCCCAACTCTCGGTGAACTTTTAAAGTCATAGAAACTTTATATATTTAATATTGCTTCCTTTTGGTCAAGGTCCATTTCCAAAAGCATCACTGCATGGTGCTTGGTATTAATCTCTCAGTGCCAGGGAGGTGCTTCCCCAGGAGTCATGTCCCACACTGGGTTAAGGTAGTACATTTATATTCTGAATTTGGCTTGGAGAGATGCCACAGTTGAGTAAAAAGGAGATTTCAAGAGGTAACTCTTAGGCAGCAGATATTATTAGGATAAGTTTCAATTTTATAATAATAAGGTCTATAACCACAAGCATTAATATCAAGAACTTGGGGTATTGGTCTGTTTTCTTTTATTAGGCACTTCCTGTGTGCTAGAGAGATTCTTGCTTCTCTATATGAGAATTTAGTAGGACTCCTCATTTTGGGAGTTTAATATATTTTTGGTTATTGTGCAGGTCTCCACCCACTGAGATAAAAGCCTATGATAATATGATCACATACATATTCAATAGAAGCATGTTACACCACCAACACCCTACACAAGTGACATTCCCCTGCCATTATTTCCAAAGAACACTCCCAAAATTGTATTCTCAACATTAGCCGTACATCTTCCTAGAGTTCATTGTTCCTTCTCCCAGCTTTTATCCTAGAACCATGGATATCCCAAACCAGTTGACTACCCCACTCACACAATCCATCACTATAAACCCCACTCACATCACTACACCATAAACACCCTAATCCATTGCCATACCACCCCCATCTACCTTATGATAATTACTTCCCAGACTGAGCATAAGTTCACCACTTTCTCCTCCCTTTTTTATCTCCTGGTAACCTATTTTTTAGACTCTACTTCTGTGAGTCTGCTCAAAATAATTAGTTCATATCAGTAAGATCATGCAATATTTGTCCTTTATTGACTGGCTTTTTTCACTCAACATAAGGACTTTGAGATTCCTCCATGTTGTCAAAAGTGTCAATGATTCAGTTTTTTTTTCAAATGAGTAATATTCCACTATATGTATATACTAAATTTTGTAAACAATTGTAAACAATGTAGAGGGAATGCTGGATCAAATGACAATTGTATACTTAGTTTCCTGAGGAACCACCAAACAATCCTCTACAGAAGTTGCATGCTATTAAATTCCTACTAGCAGTGGATGAGCATTCGAATTTCTCCACATCCTATCCAAAATCATAATTTTCTGTTTTTTAATATCAGCCAGTTTAAAGGGTGTAAGATGTCTCATTGTAGTTTTTATTTGCATTTTTCTAATAGCTAGTGCTGTTGAACACATTTTCATGTGCTTTTCAGCTGTTTGTATTTTCTCTTTGAAAAATGTCTATTCAGATCTCTTTCCCATTTTTAAATGGGTTGTTTGTATTCTTATTTTAGAACTCTAAGAATCCTTTATATATGCTGGATATTAGATCCTCATTGGATAAATATTTCCCAGATATTTTCTCCCATTATATATGTTGCCTTTTCACATTCTTCACAAACTCCTTTGAAGCACAAACATTTTTTTTTTTTTTAATTTTGAGGTGATTGCACTGAGGACTATAAGAATTTCAACTCCATTAAGGGAGTCAGGCAGGCGCTAGTGCTTAATAAGTTTCCACAAGCCTATTTAGGGTCCCCTGGGAGGAGGGGGTGGTCTAGAAGAGGCTTGTAAACCATTTCAGTGAGGTGATTCCCAGTCATCAGGGTCCCATTTGAATTTCAAAAGGGAACTCAGCCTGACCAGGAGATGGGAGGGGGGTTCTGCTCATACAGCTTGGTAAATCCTGTGTTACTCAACACAGGGGAGTAAAATCTTCACAGGGGAAATTGTCTAAATAGTTTCCTGAAGAGCTAACTGACTGATTAGTAAGTTAGCTCAGTGGAGGAAATTCTGCCTTGAATATATGAGGTCCCTAGCTCGATTCCTGGCTCCTCTAAGAGTAGTGATTCACTGGGATATCTAACATCCATCTGATACTGTAGGACAGGGAAAACATAGGCATTATTGCTGTACTAACTTCTTTTGGGTCCCTTATTTCTCCAAAAAAAAAAAAAAAGTTACTTAAAAAAATTACTTAGTTTACTCACTAAAATCTGCCTCAAAACCTGCAGAGAGAAACCTGCAGATTAATTGATTGTTGAACACAGGCAGACTGAGAGGCTCCACAAGGGCCAAAGAGGTAACTCTGTTCTTCCTTAGCTTTGTTTGACTGCTTGCTTGTGTGTTTGTTTGTTTGTTTTATTGTTCATTTGTTTCTTGCTTTTCTTTCCTCTTTCCTCAACTTCCCCTTCCCTTTTAAAAATTAGGTGCTGTTAGCTTGTTTCTTCTTTGCTGTGCTTCTTCCTTGATTTCCCATTTTCTGTGTTTATTGATTTTGTCTACCAATGTTTTATCTTTTCCTTCCTTCATCTTTCTGTAATCTGCATTTATTTATTAGTCTTCAACTTTACTGGTTTTGCTTTCTATCTTGTCTATTATGTTTTCTCTTTTTTAAATTAACATTTGCCTTTCAATAGTTTCTTTCTCTCTCTCTTCATCATTTTGGTCTTTTAAATCATTCTATATATTTTTACCTATTTGGTTTCCCATTCTATTGTAAGTATTCCACTATTTTTCCCCTATTATTCTACAGTGCTAACATGAGTTAAATATTCATTTTTACTAAGTCTTATATGGCCCCTCTTCTATCTTTTATTATTATTACTATTATCCTTTTTCCTTTCTTACATCTTTCAATTTCTCTGGCCCTAACTTTTTCCTTCAGGTGAATATAGAAAACAGCATGGAAATATAACAGGAAGGAAAAAGTGTTAAAGAGAAAACTTAACACACAGAGAAAACCATCAGCTAAATAAAACTCTAGAACAGAGAGAGAAGCTAATCAACTGAATATAACCATCAAGGTAAAATGATGACCAGAGGGCAACCAAAAATTACAAACCATACTGAGAAACAGGAAGACATGGATCAGTCCAATGAACAAACTAAAAACCAGGAAGAGATGCAGAACATTGAACAATTAATCAAAGCTGTCCAAACAAATATCATGGAACAACTTAATGAAGTTAAGGAAGAGATAAAGGATATTAAGAAGGCACTGGGAGAACACACTGAAGAATTTGTAAACATACATAAAAAGATAACAGATATGATGGTGATGAATGGCACAATCCAAGAAATAAAAAAAACACTGGAATAACATAACAGCAGATTTGAACAGGCAGAAGAAAGAATTAGTCATGTGGAAGACAGTACATCTGAAATCTAACAGATAGTAGAACAGATAGATAAAATGATAGAAAAAGTCTAGCAGGGACTTAGGATTTAATCGACAACACAAAACACAAACATATGCATTATAGGCATCCCAGAGGGAGAAAAGAAGGGAAAGGGAACAGAAGGAATGTTGAAGTGAATAATGGCTGAAAACTTCCCAACCCTGCTGAGGAAGATGGGTGTACATGTCCAAGAATCATAGCGCACTCGAAACAGTATAAATCCCAACAGGCCTACTCTAAGACATATACATGTTAAAATGTCCAATGCTCAAGACATGGAGAAAATACTCAAGGCAGCAAGAGAAAAATGAGCCATCATACAAGGGAAGCTCAATAAGATTAAGGGCTGATTTCTCATCCGAAACCATGGAAGCAATAAGACATTGGTATGACATAGTCAAGGTTATGAAAGAAAAAATCTTCCAGCCATGAATTCTCTATAGAGCAAAGCTGGCATTGAGAAACGATGGAGAGTTCAAAATATTCACAGATGAACAGAAATTAAGAGAGTATGCCAATAAGAAATCTGCCCTTCAAGAAATGCTAAAGGAATTTCTACAGGTTGAAAGGAAAAAACAAGAGAGTGAGAGTTGGAGGAGAGTGCAGGAACAAGTAAAAACACAAAAAGAGAAATAAAAACAACATATGACATACATAATCCCAAAGAAAATATGGCTGACATAAGAAACTCCTTGAGAATAATAACACTGAATGTTAATGGATTAAACTCACCAGTCAAGAGACACAGATTGGCAGAATGGATAATAAAAATGACCCTTCTATATGCTTTCTACAAGAAACCCACCTTAGACCCATGGATTAAAGGAGGTTGAAACTAAATGGCTGGAAAACAATTTTACAAGCAAAAATAACCGAAAAAGGGTGGGAGTAGCTATATTAATATCAGACAAAATAGACTTTAAATGAAAACTATTCTAAGAGACCAAGATGGACACTATAGATTAGTAAAAGGGGTAATCTTTCAAGAAGAAAGAACAATCATAAACATTTATGCACCTCAAAATGTGTGAGGCAAACACTGGAAAGACTAACTGGAGACATAAATGCCTCTACAATTATCATAGGGGACTTTAATACACCATTATCACTACTAGACAGAACATGTCAACAGAAAATCAATTAGGAAACAAAGACTCAGAATAAGGCTTTAGAGGAGCTGGACCTAATAGACATATACAGAATGCTGCATCCAAACACTGTGGGATATACATTCTTCTCACGTGCACATGGATCATATTCCAAGATAGACCACATGCTAGGACACAGAACAACTCTCAATGAATTCAGAAAAAATGAGATTATACAAACTAATTTCTCTGGCCAAAATGCAATGAAATTGGAAATCAGTAAGGGCCAGAGAACCAGATTGAGCACAAAGATATGGAGTTAAACAACATGCTTTTAGACAAACAGTGGGTAAAGGAGGAAATCTCAAAAGAAATCAGTAACTACTTTGAAACGAATGAAAATGACAACACAAAATACAAAATCTATGGGAAGTAGCCAAAACTGTACTGAGTGAGAAATTCATAGCTATAAATATATATATTAAAAAATAAGAAAGAGCAAAAATTGAAGACCTAACTGCACTCCTGAAGGAATTGGAAAAACAACAACAAACCAACCCAAAAGGAAGTAGAAAGAAGGAAGTAGCAAAGATTAGAGTAGGACAAAATGAAATAGAAAATAAGAAAGCACTAGAAAAAAGAAACAAAATCGAAAAGCTGTTTTTTCCAGAAGATCAATAAAATTGACAAACCCTTAGCCAGACTAACAAAGAAAAAGAGAGAGCTGATGCAAATACACAAAATAAAGAATGAAGAAGGGGATATCACTCCTGACTCCACAGAAATAAAGAGTAGCATAAGAGGATACTTTGAAAATTATATGCCAACAAGAATGATAATTTAGAGCAATTGGAAAAATTCCTAGAAACTCACAAGCAGCCTACATTGATGAAAGAAGAAATTGCTGATGTCAACTGTCCAATTACAAGTAAAGAGATGGACTCGGTTATCAAAAAGCCCCAACTAAAAAGAGACCAGGACCAGACAGCTTCACTGGTTAATTCTACCAAACATCCAGAAAGAGCTAACACCAATCCTGCACAAGATCTTCCAAAAAATAGAAGTAGAAGGAACATTGACTAACTCCTTCTATGATGCCAACATTACCCTAATATCAAAGCCAAACAAAGATGCCACAAGAAAGGAAAATTACAGACCAATCTCTCTAATGAACCTAGATGCTAAAATCTTCAACAAAATACTTGCTAATCGCATTCAATAACATATCATAAGAATTATACACCATGACCAAGTGGGTTTCATTGTGGGGATGCAAGGATGGCTCAACATAAGAAAATCAAACAATGTAATACACCACATAAACAGATTGAAAGGAAAAAAATCACATGATCATCTCCATGGAGGCAGAAAAAGCATTTGAAAAAATACAGCACTCTTTCCTGATAAAAGCACTGCAAAAGATAGGAGTAGAAGGAAACATTCTGAACATGATAAAGGAAATATATGAAAAAACCAAAGCTAGCATCATCTTCAATGGTGAAATCCTAAAAGTTTTCCCACTGAGATTGGGAACAAGACAAGGATGTCCACTATCACCACTCCTATTTAACATTGCCTTAGAAGACTTGCTCAAGCACTGAGGCAAGAAAAAGTTATAAAAGGCATCCAAATTGGAAAAGAAGAAGAAAAAATCACTATTTGCATATGACATGATCCTATACATAGAAAGCCCTGAGAAATCTACAACAAAGCTTCCAGAACATATAAAGGACTTCAGTAAAGTTGCAGGCTATAAGATCAACATAGAAAAATCAGTACCATTTCTGTACACCAATAACTAGCAATCTGAGGAGGAAATCAAGAAAAAATTACCATTTACAATAGTAACTAAAAGAATCAAATACCTAGGAATAAATTTAACTAAAGCTGTAAAGGACTTATATACAGAAAACTACACAACACTGTTAAAGGAAATCAAAGAACACTTAAATAAATTGAAGAATATTGTCTGTTCATGGATAGGAAGACTAAACATCATCAAGATGTCTATCCTACCTAAACTAATCTACAGATTTAATGCAATCCCAATAAAAATCAACACTGTACTTTTTAATGAATTGGAAAAATTAACTACCAAACTTATTTGGAAGGGTAAGAGGCCCCAAATCACCAAAGACATATTGAAAAAGAAAAATGAAGTTGGAGTTATCACACTACCCAACTTTAAAAAAGCTACAAAGCTACAGTGGTCAAAACTGCATAGTACCGGCACAATGATAGACATACTGACCAATGGAACTGAATAGAGAGTTCTGATATAGAATCTCACATATACAGTCATCTGATATTCAACAAGACCAACAAGCCCTCTCAGTTGGGAGAGAATGGCCTCTTCAACAAATAGTGCTTGGAGAACTGGATATTATCCAAAGAATGAGAGAGGAACACTATCTCACACCTTACACAAAAATCAACTCAAGATGGATCAAAGATCTAAATATAAGAGACAAGTACATAAAGATCTTAGAAGATAGTATAAGGAAGCATCTAGAGGACCTTGTAAAAGGAAATGGTTCATGAACTTCACATCCAAAGTATGAGCAGCAAAAGAAAAAATAGATAAATGGGATCTCCTCAAAATTAAAAAATTTGCACCTCAAAGGACATTATCAAGAATATAAAAAGGCAGCCTACCCAATGGGAGAAAATAGTTGGCAACCATATATCTGATAGGAACCTAATATACTGCATTTATAAAGAAATCCTACACCTCAAAAATAAAAAGACAACCTATTTAAAAAAAGGGCAAGTGACCTGAAAAGACATTTCTCAAAGGAAGAAATACAAGTGGCTAAAAAGCACATGAAAAGATGCTCACCATTGCGCGCTGTTAAGGAAATGCAAATCAAAACTACAATGAGATACAGCCATTAGAAAGGTGGCTATTTAAAAAACAGCAATCTATAAGTATTGGAGAGGATGTGGAGGAATGGGAACGCTCATCCACTGCTGGTGGGAATGTAGAATGGTCCAGCCACTATGGAGGACAGTTTGGCAGTTCTTCATAAAACTAACTATAGGATTTGCATATGATCCAGTGATTCCACTGCTGGGTATAAACCCTGAAGAATTGAAAGCAAAGACACGAACAGATATATGGACACCAAACTTCATAGTGGCATTGTTCACTCTTGCCAAAATTTGGAATCAACACAAGTGCCCATCAACAGAAAAATGGATAAACAAAATGTGGCACATACATACAATGGAATATTACTCAGCTGTAAGAAGGAATAAAGTGCTAACATATGGGCTAACATGGGTGAATCTTGAAGACCTTATGTTGAGTGAAGCAAGCAAGGCATTGAAGGTGAATAGTATATGACTTCACTGATATGAATTAAGGAACTTGAGCAGTCTGAGAGAGCTATTGTCTTAAGGAGAGGTTTATAAGAAAGATAAAGAGAAGGTTGTGATCCATCTCCCATATGGTCCTAATCTATGGTAAAGAGATAAAGTATAGTTGTGTACTGAAGGGATATGACAGGAGGGTAGTGATATTATTGGGTTGGGTAGTGCAGGGTTGGCAGGTGGGTATACTGAGAAGGGTGGGTTAGAATACCCAGGATACTAGTGGGAGAGTTGGGAGAGGGACCACCTATAGGGACCACCAGGTGAACACTTGGGATTTGTAGGTATGAGTTTGAATGTACAGATGTGGGAATGCCCTTATGGCAATATGGCAAGGAAGGGTCACTGGTTTAGGGTGTTGATTGGGGGGAAATTGGGACAGGGCACACATCTGTCATACTGTGTTGTATCAGTGGGTGGAGACCCACATAGTGAGTGGGAAGGAGTTGGACTCCTATCTTTGGGAGGACATAGTCATTCAGAAATAGGCAGGTGGGGGTCTCTCAATAGCAAGGGCCATTCCTAATAAGGGAGGACAAACCATTGTGTCAAGATCTCTTTTTGCATGTTACTATGAATCTTGTCATCCAATGAGTCAAGCCAGGGGGTTATTATGGGCATTGGGTCCATGGAAAGGGAGGAACAGAATAAATGAAACAGGGGGTACTTATTGGTCAGTGGAAGTGTTCTTCATTACCTTGCCGTAATGGACCCAGGACATGGTAAATATCAAAATTGATAAAAGTGTGCGGTCTAAAATGTAAACCATATTGTAAACCATTGACAATGTTTAGTAGCTATGTTTCACTATTTGTATGTCAGTTATAACAATACTACCTTCCACATATAAAACGGTATTAACATGGGGTGAAAAAAGGGGAAGGAGTTTGGGTATATGAGAGACTCTTGTACTCTGTGTGTAACTCTGCTGTGAGCTAAAACTTCTTTGAAAACAAATGAAAAATAGTGGGACACTGGGGAATGAGAGTGCGTAGGTGCCATGGTACAGACTGGACACCAGATATTAGACTGATAAAAGGCAAAATGTTAAAAAAAATTTTTAATTTTTTAAAAATATTTTTAATTTTTGGAATAACCCAATCTTTCAATTTAATTTTAGTTTTAGTTGTTTTCAAATATTTTATCTCTTACATTTAAACTTATGATTAATGTTTCATTTTCCTGTTAATTGTATTTGGCTATTGTATTGGCTTCATCTTTAAAGAAGCTTTGAATCTCAGAAGGGTTACAACTGAAGTGGGAGAGGATCATTGGTGGGGGGAGTCAGGGATGGGGGGTGCATGGGAGGAAGTTCACCTGAACATACATATAAGGTATATCCATGTTCAAATGTTCATGATGCATTGCTACATTGAGGGAAGAATCAATAAATGAGAGAATACTGAAATCCCATCCTGGAGAGCTCTGCCACATTCTCTAAGGGAGCAACAACAGTCCCCCAAGTGCAGGGGCAGTGTCTGGCAAAGGAGGATGATGCACTGATGGGCCTTTGTTATTGATGACTAACCTTATGAGTCTTGGCTCTTGAAATTGAAACTTAGCTTACTGTTATGGAATGCCTAAGGGTTGCCTCCTGAGAGCCTTCTTGTTGCTCAAATGTGGCCTCTCTATGCCAAACTGAACATATGAATGCATTACCTTCATCCCAGCATGGGACATGACTCCCGGGGATGAGGCTCCCTGGCACTGAGGGATTGTTACCAAGTGCCAACTGGCAATGTGACTCAATAAAGACCTTGGATAAAAGGGGGAAAAGGTAAAGACAAATGAGGTCATATGACTAATAGACTTCAAAGTGTGTTGGGAGGTCATGCCAGAGGTAGCACTAACGCACAACTCAGTCAGACCTCATAGACTTCCAAAGTGGATATCACCCCAAATAGAGGGGCTCTGAGGGCTCTGGATATACCCAAATCCTATGTCATGGCAGATAGCTCTGGAGTGTGGTGCCTTGCTAGTGGACCCTACTTAGGAGTTTGTGCTCCTGAGAGTGACAGAGTTGGACTCAATTATGTCCTCCCTGCACATGGTGCATCTGTCCCTTCTATTCAAAGCTATACATAGTGCTGGAATTTGTAGGTGTACATCCAGAAACTGGCATCTTTGGGCTCTCCATGTGCCAGCTGGACCTGGAATCTCGGTGGACATGCAACTCCTACACTACAGCTCAATGGACTCACCTAGGACACCTGGCAGGGAGATGATGATTGACTATGGTCATCCCAAGGAATGGAGAGAGTCTGCAGCTGCAGGCAGGATAATCCCATCCATCTTATCCATGGGATATATGCCCCCTTTCAATTGGAGGTGGAGTGGACATCACCATCCCAGACTCCTCAGGATTGGGGGAAGAGCTGCGGACTAGAGTGTACTTACTGGTATTCTATTATAGACATATTGTGATTCAAGCAATGGAAGAAATTACAACATTAATGTGGAGCCAGGGGCCACTGAACACTCTGGGGTCAGGGAGAGGTAAAAGAAGTTGTAATACAGGGAATTTTTTCGGACTTGGGAACTGTCCTGAGTGACATTGCAATGACAGATATAGGCCACTTTATATCATCATATAACATGCAGAACTGTGTGGGAGAGAGTGTGATTTACAATGTGAACTATGGTCCATGTCCATGCTTAATGGTAAAGCCTCAGGATGTGCTTTTCCATTGCAGGTGATGTGCCACACTACTGATGGATGTTTATGTGGGAGATTATGGGAGGTGTGGGAGGTGGAGCATATGGGAATCCCTATATATTTTGTGTAACGTTTTTGTATTTTAAATATCTTTAAATAAGAAAAAAAATAATCTTTTTATTACATAAATGGTACAAAAAAAACTAAGGGGTGTTCCCGTATGCCTCACTCCCTACCCCTCCCAACTTTCCCACACTAACAACATCCTTCATTAGTGTGGTACCTTTGTTAAATTTGATGAAAGCATTTTGAAGCATTTCCCCTAACTGTGGATTACAGTTTGCATTATAGTTTACACTCTGCCTCTTGCAATTTTATTTAAAGACAAAATATGTAATGGTCTATATCTGGTACTGCAACATCATGTATGATGATACCAATGTCCCCAAAATACCCCCATATTACCCCTACTTTTCTTGCTCCTTCACCTCAGAACCTCCAGTGGCCACTGCCTCCACATCTATGATAAAAATTCTCTCATTTATTGAATAACAATAAGTCTATAGTAGAATAATTTTAAATCTACTACAGTCCATTGTTCCTTCTCCATTCTGGTGGATTTTGGGATGATGACTACTCTGCCTCTAATTGAGAGGGAGCATAGGACCCATGGGACAAATAAGTGGAACTATCTTGCTGAATTGCAGACTCTCTCTGTTTCTTTGTATGGGTCTTGTCCATCATCATTATATTATTAATTGTCCTGGATGAGTCCAATGAACAGAAGATTATCTGTTGCAACTCTGCTGAGATAATGGTCCCAACTGGCACAGGGAAAGAATAAAGATTTAAATTGCTTGAACATACAGTTACCAAGGATACTACTAACTATAGGTTCAAATAGAAGGGGTAGAAGAGCCATGTGTAGGGAAATCACAAATGAGTCCACTTCTGTCCCACTGGGAACATAAATTTCCAGGTAAAGCCCACTGACATGGTGCCAATCTCCTTAGTGATCCACCCTGCCTATAGTGTCTGTATGCCTCTAGAGCCATCAGAAGCCCCACTATTTGTGACAATATTCACTGTGGCAATCAATGAGATCTTGCTGAAACATGAATAAGCATAACCTCTGGAATGATCTCCCAACTCACTTTGAAATCACCTAGCTATAAAGCTCATTTGTATTTACCATTCCCCCATTATGGTCAAATTCTATTTCCAGGTGCACTGCTAATTGGCATTTGATAATAATCCTTCAATGCCAGGGAGGTTCATCCCTTGGAGTCATGTCCCATGACAGGGGGAAGATAATGCATTGAACTCTCATCTGATTGTGATATCGCTAGTTACATGATATAATTTCAATTGCATTTGATAAAAAATGTAATCCAACCTTCAATATTATCATATTTAAATATCTTGGTTAAGTATAAATGAGTATTTTTATCTATAATGAAGAATATATTCAGAATATTCAAATAATTAGCATGATTGTATTTATTTATTGTTATAAGTTATACAGCAAACATTTTGAATACTTTATCAAGTTCAAATATATTTTTCAGTTTTCCAAGCCTTTGGTAAAAGTAAAAGGAGAATAAAATTCTACTTTTATCTTGCATTGACCATTTTTGGCATGCTCTTTGATTCAATGTTTAGATTCATAAATGTTAGCATTTATTTTAATGATTCCTTTTCAAATTCTTTATAAAGCCTTGCAAAACCTCATCTGAACTTATGGAAAAATGCAAGCATACATTCATTCATAAGAGTGATGATAAAAATTATTCCATACAGATATTCCATAAAATATTAATATACCTGTATTACATTATATTTTCAATTTAGTAAATTGATGAATTTCTAAATCTAAATATTAAATTTGGAAATGCATCAAAGAAAATTCCATTGCACTTAGTAATCAATATTATTTCTATTAAACGACAATCAATGTTATTGCATTGAATTTTAAGATATGATGTCCTTGGATATTATGTTTTAAAACATGTTGATGGAAAATAAAAATTTTGGAATATTTCTTACACATATTGCTCTGTCCCAGTATGGCCAAAAGAATCGTTTCAGCCTTCTTTGTATGGTTATCCTCTTTTAGTGGCACTTATGGGAACATATTCCAGATTTATCTCATCTAAATGGATACCAGGCTCTAGGCTAATGTTCTTTGTACTTAGTTCTCCCTTATTGACATAGTGTATATATGCACTAGTTGTCCAAATGCCAAATATCTTCTTTATTATAGTAAACCATTATTTGTTGGGCCTATAGGAATACAATTCTTTATGTTATTTTACCACAGTTGAACTTAAACCCTTCTTGGTTTCATATCTTATTATTGGATTTGTCCATCTGACACCAAAAATATTACTCATTATCCTAATTTGCAAAATGAACTAGTACTCCATGGTTATATATATGTGGGTTCAATTTTCCCTTGAATACACAATTTGCATGTGTTTCAACTTCCACTGTATATGTTTCAGCTCATTTAATATTTTTTTGACATTCCAGCTGTATAGCAATTGGTGTGTCAGGACATTTCTCTGTATGAGTATACTGTCATCCTGAGTGGCTTTATTATTGTGCTGCTACCATTCATGGCCATTCTAGCTACCTATGACCATGTGCTCACTGGTGTTCTAGATGAGCTCCAAAGAAGGACATACAAAAACTGTCTCCACTTGTTCCTTCCACTTGGTTTTTGCAAGATGTAGCAGTTTGATATTGTTTATGAATTCCAAAAATAGATATTAGATTGTGTTTGTGAACTGGTCTCTCCCTCTGGGCATATCAGATTGGATTGAATTCAGAGGATTCATTTTTACTTCATTAAATAATGATTAAGGCTTTGATTGGTTCACATCAGTAGGACATTGAGTTCATGCTTCCTTGGGGGAGGGGACAACTCACAAAGAAGCCACACCTCAGAGAAAAGATGTGGAAGTTTTGATTCTGGATCCCAGGAAGTAAACATGCAGGAGAAGCAGATACATGAGGAAAGAGAGAAGGTTCTATTTGACACAGCAGTGGCCCATGGAACAGAGTTGAGCCATTTACCTGATAGCCTACAGCTGGCCATGTGGAGAGACCAGCATAGCTTAGCCTGGAGAGAAATGAGCCACAGGAGAGATATGGGACTTATCCCAGTCTACAGCCAATGTTGGAAGAAACTGGTACCATGGATCTTTAAGAGGAAGAGGAAGTCTGAAACCTTGCAGACTTCAGCAGACATCTTGCTCCAACATATGGCAACAGAATTTGGTGAGGGTAGTAACTTATGCTTCATGGCCTGGTAACTGTAAGCTTTAACCCAAATAAATACCCTTTTATAAAAGCCAAAAGATTTCTGGCATTTTGCATTAGCATCCCTTTGGCTGACTAATAAACAATTCTATTCTATAGGACACTTTCTCCACTTTTTTTTCCTTATATTCCACCAAACCAGATAAAATGGAGACTGTGTGAACACAATTATCACACCTCTTCTGTGCCCATTTATCTACAGCCTGTGGAATAAGGTGGTCATGGGTGATATGGCATAATTTAGAGGAAATGAAATTTATGAAATTTACCTCTAGGAAATGCTTATTCAGTTAGGTTGAACAGCATACAAATGCTTAACTAGTATACTGCCTTGGAAATAAGTGAACTCCAAGAAATATTTGCTAAAATAACTTGGTTAAATATACTCATTCCTTATTTTTACAGAAATGAAGTAAAAAACATTGTTTTGGAACTAGATGGATTGCCAATTTAGAATATATAGAAAGGTTTTGATAATCAATTTTGTTTAGCTACTAAAACTATGCTACCATCTCATAACAAATATTCTGTAATGTTCTTTTTAAAATTTTATTTTTAAAAAGATACTTAAATTATATAAATATTACAAAAAATATAGGAATTCCCATATGCCCCCCTCCCCACACCTCCCACACCCTTCCACATAAACATCCTTCGTTAGAGTGGCATATTAATTGCAATTGATAAACACATCCTGGGGCTTTGCCACTAACATGGACCATAGTTCACATTGTGGTCTACACTATCTCCCACACAGTTCTGCATGCTATGTGATGATATATAATGGCCTATATCTGTCACTGCAATATCACTCAGGATGATACCCAAGTCCTGAAAAATCCCCTGTATTACAACTGTTTTTCCCTCTCCCTGACCCCAGAACCTACAGTGGCCACTGGCTCTACATCAATGTTGTAATTTCTTCCATTGCTAAAATCACAATATGTCTATAATAAAATACCAGTAAGTCCACAATAGTCCATAGCTCTTCCCCCAATCCCAAAGATTCTGGGATGGTGACCTCCGCTCTGCCTTCAATTGAGAGGGGGTTTATACCCCATAGGGAAGATGTATGATACTATCCTGTATACAGCTGAAGAATCTCTCCATTCCCTGAGAAGGCCATTATCCATCATCATCTCCC
This sequence comes from Cabassous unicinctus, assembly GCA_029593785.1. Classification (NCBI taxonomy): domain Eukaryota; kingdom Metazoa; phylum Chordata; class Mammalia; order Cingulata; family Chlamyphoridae; genus Cabassous; species Cabassous unicinctus. The sequence continues at coordinate 114,661 of JAQZBX010000057.1, read as the reverse complement.
TGCCAGTTGTCCTGGGTGAGTCCTATGTCCTGTAGAGTAGGTGTTGCAACTCTGCCAAGGTTCTGGGCTCCACTGGCACATGGACAGGCCTAAGACTCAAATCTCTTGATGTACACCTACAAACTCCAGCACCAAGGATAGGTTTAAGTAGAAGGGACAGATTAGCCATGTGCAGGGAAGACATAATTGAATCCAACTCTGTCACTCTCAGGAGCACAAACTCCAAAGTAGGGCCCACTGGCAAGGCACCAAACTCTGGGGCTATTCACCCTGACCATAGGAACTGGGTGTCTCCAGAGCCCTCAAGAACTTCACTATTTGGAGTCGTATCAACTTTTGCAGTCTATGAGATCCTGGTGAGATGTGTGTATTACCTCTGGGATGATCTCCCGACTCACTTTGAAGTCTCTTAGCCGTATAAACTCATTTACCTTTACATTTTCCCCCTATTATTCGAAGTCTCTTTCTGGTTGCATTGCGAGTTGGTGCTTGGTAACAACCCCTTGGTGCCAGGGTGGTTCATCCCCAGGAGTCATGTCCCATGCTGGGGGTAAGGTAATGCATTCATATGCTGAGTGTGGCTTAGAGAGTGGCCACATTTGAACAACAAAGAGGCTCTCAGGGGACAACACTTAAGTACCCCATAACAAGATGGTACAAGATGGAATTTTTCCCAGTCTTCAGAGTAGGAAAATGGCATGGTTATTGGAGATAAAACTCAGGAAACTATGGTCCCAAACCCCTATATCTGGGTTTCTAGGAATCTTCAACTTTCAAGTTTGTCCACCCTGAGCATTCAAAAATTGATCAGCTAGAGTTCAAGCATTCCTGTTGTGTACTGGCTGTAGCAGAGTGCTTCTATTTCTTTACTTCTCCTCCAGTGTAGTAGTGATTTTACTTTACCTGCCTCTATTCTCTTTTCAGGGTAGTGGTTTGGCCTGTGACCTCAATTCTCTCATAGATGTAAGAAGGTTTTTGTTTGACATATTGTTCAGCAATTTTCTTTTTGGGATGGGAATGATGATTTCAAGGATGTTTAAATACTGTTCCTTATACTTGTAGTCTGAATAATTCATTTTATTACCTAACACTTCAGAAATATTCACAAAGTGAATATTTATGTGTTCTAAATAATCCTCAACAAATTATTATAACACCGGGTCTTTTAAATAATATAATAAACTGAACAAATAAACAGAATAAAGGAAAAGTTTTCTTATGAATAGTATTTTAAGAAATCAAAATTGCAGTCATCCAAAAATGATTTTTAAAATCTTTATAAAATACTCTAAAAAGAGTACTAACATTTACTATAATGGTTACATAAGTAATTAATTCAAAAAGATTGTGAAAAATGAATGGGATATCATCAAAGTGTAAATTAACTGATCCACTTTTAGAAAACAAAAATAAACAATAGGGAAATGTAATTTTGGGGCATTAATAATAGATTATATTACAGTTTTTAAATGTTTGCTAAGTGTAAGGAAAAGTGAAATTATTAAACAAACTGAAACGATGATGGCATTCACAAAAGAAACAATTTTACAGGTAAAATGTTTGCACATATTTTAAATTATTTTAACTAATACTTATTAAACAATCTCTCTTATCAGAGCTATGCATTAAAGTTTCATTGCTTGAGAAAATTCCCATAAGACCAATTATTTTGAAATTAATGGCCTAGTATGTGGTTGTTAAATCATAGAAGAAGAGATCAGCAATACCAAATATTAGCAAATTATTATAAAAATTAAGTAAAAGAATCCGTTATTGCTAAGCAGCATTTCTGTAATTTTTTTTGTAATTAATGAAGTTGTGAGCTTACAAAACATAATATGTAGAATTCCCATACATAATCCCTCCACCAATACCTTACAATGTTGTGAAATTTTTATCACAGTATATGAAAGAACAAACTCAGTTTCTTACCATAAGTTATGGTCCACAGAGTACACTTGGTATATTTTTTCCATACACCACTATAATTAACACTATGTATAAGTATTGTACATTTGTTTTAGTTCATGAGAGTCCATGCTCAAATTTGTGCTGTTAACCACAGTCCATCTTCTACCACATGGTTCACTGTGTTATATAATCCCATTCTTTTTACATTCTATCCAAAGTGTACACTGAGTGACTGTCACTTTAACCACAGAGTTGTGCAGTCTTTGCCTCAGTAAAACTTTGAAACATTTTTGTCTATTATTGTTTTTTAATTGCTCTTGTGAGGCAGTTCTGCCCAATAAATTCATTTTTTGAAAATAAAATGCAAATTTTTCATTGTTAAAAAAATAATTAGATGGCAATTTATAAAAAGAATTTCATACTGTGAAGCTTAATGAAATTTTAATTGTAAGCTAAATATAATTGTAAAAAAATAACTACTGCCAAGAAAATATAGAATTCTAAAACAAGTGGATTGATGATATTTACATATAATATTTATAAAATTCAAAAGTAAAAGCATAAATTCAGATATCAAACAGATGATAATGTTAAATTATGAAAGAAAATGGATTGATTATTCATTCAAAATAAGTGAAAATCAATCAGTAAAATGTATATGCAAATTTGAATACCTGAAATAATACCTAGCAAGAAGTCATTATGAAAGAGTCTCAACGAAGAAAGTTACTAGGCATACACATAATTTCATTGGTATTTATTTAAATTATTATATATTTATTACAATTCTAACAAGATTTGTTTTTAACATATAAAGTTAATTTTTAAAATTATTGGGGTAAACCTCTTTATCTTAGATTAAGTTTTGAAGTGGATTTCATGGAAATAGTCTAAAAAAACAAGCATATTATACAAATAAATCTATTCTGCTATGTCTTAACTGACCACAATTCATAAATTTAATTGGGAAACACATATCAAGAACAAATAATGGAATCCTTGGACACATTATTTATCTTTTTACATATTTATCAGAAAAAAATTCCATACATGTAAACAAATACATCTGAAAGCTCACACTGAGCAAGCACAAATTGATGAGCTAGAGTTCAAGCATCCCTAATTGTACAGGCTTCATTAGAGATATTCTTTTTCTTTACTTCTTGAGGTTAGCAACAATTCACATTAACTGCTTCAATTGTATTTTCAGGGCTGTGGCTTGTACTGTGACTTCAATTCTCTGATAGACATATGATAAGTTGTTTTTCAGATTACTGAGCATTTTGTTGTTTTAGGAATGGATATGATGATTTCCAAGATGCTTGCACGCTGGTCCAGAAAATGGAAGTGTGAGAAATGTATTTTATATCCTAATATCATGGAAATATTCACAGGATGGAAATTTACTGTTTCCAAATATACATCAATAAATAATTATAGCTAACAGTAATTTTCTATATTAAAAATAAACTGAACAGTCATAATGAAGGCCAAATTTCCATACAAATAACATTTTAACAAATCGAAAATATCATCTTCTAAAATTATTTTAAACTCTTTTTAAAAATTCTCTAAAATAAGCTTACTAATTTTTAATAGTATGGTTATATAACATATATATTATTAATTCACAGCAAAAATAAAAATGAAAGGGACACCACCAAAATGTACCTTTATTCAAAGTCTTTTATCAAACATAATAAACAATAAGAAAACAAATGTATCAACATACAACTTAGGGAAAAAGAATGATAAAACTCGTGCAAACTAATTGAGAGTAAGATTCTAGAATCTAAATGGAACAAAATGTTTTTCATTGAATAGATCTTGATTTTAAGAAATTTTGCAGACACATGAACTTACCTGAAATGATTCAGGAGTGTGATTAAACACAATTACAGTTTAACAATAAGTGTCTTAAGCAGAGTTGCATATATATACTTTTTTGTTTTTGTTTTCATCTAGCAAATTAACTGTAATAAATGAAATTCAGCACATCACTTCTTGGGATTTAGTATTATCTTCTTTCCTAGATAGTTAAAATTTATGCAAACAGAGTATCCTATTCTGTCTTTTGAGGTAATATTTGTTTGCTGTGGTTGATCTATAACTTTCTTAACATTAACTCCAAAATTAATTTTTCATTGCCTACTATCCATGTTTGAAGTTAAACTATGCACTCTTCTCTTAAACATCTTATGAAAATCTATCCAGGTGTTTTACATGTTGAGGTAGCAGAAAAATAAACACTATAGTAAACAGAGACTTGAAAATGCCTTACCGTCTAAAATAATACTCATGTGTAAATAGCAAAGTTTTTTAAAAATGCAATTTTAAACTGTGGAATTATGCATTTAAGAATTCTATCATCTTGAAAACTTGCAAATTTAAATATAATTTAAATTTTACAAACTGTGAAATGTTAACAATGTAAGGAGGTTAATGAATATTCTTGTATATTGCTAGATGAGAAAGGAATACATGCAAAATATTGCCTATTCTGGATGTAGGTCCTTTATTAGTTTCATAGGGCTGTTCTCAACAAGTCCCAAAAAGTGGGTGGCTTAAAATGCCAGAAATTTATTGGGTGGCTTCATGCAAAGCTCTGAACATTAGAACTCCTTATCAAGGTCTTGTCAGAGCCATGCTTTGGTTGAAATCAGATTTCTGGCAGTGGCAATTTGTAACACAACTGAATCTCTACCTCTACCTGGCTTGTTCTATTTCTCTCTCCCTTTGTCCAAATTTAATCTCCTAATACGGATCCCAGTCATATTTCTGATCCATTTCAGTTTAGCCTCATGATATCTTCAAAGATCCTAGTTTTAAATAGGATCACATGCATGAGACTGCATTTTAATGCTTAAACATATCTTATTAAAGGAGAAAATTCAATGTATATGAGCTCACAAAATTAGAATAAGGTATATTTTAAGACTTGGCTGTTAAACTTCATGAATTATTCCTCAAAAAATAGAGAAGCTATTATTATAAAAGGCCTTGCAAACTGAGTGTTCACAGAGTCCTGCCTAATAACAGACATGAGTAAAATATAAAGTTGAGGAGGGTTGTAAATGGTTGGAATCCTCTCCTAGGTGAGGCACAGGGTCTTCATGTTACCATCTGATCATTCCTGGGGTAAATGTAGGCCCATTTTTGCAGTTCTAAAAATCTTTATATTGGAATTTATATTAACATGTGTTAACTGCCAATTTTAAATATTGGTTTAGCTGGTTTTCAGGAATTTGAAAGGATACCTACAGTCTTTGACAAGTGGAGTACTTTCCTTGGAAGAGTAATTTGGGGCCCTCTAATTTATCAAATAGTTCAAAATATAAAAATCCCAGGAAAGGGAACAGTTCATCCTGACTTGAATATATATTAATTCCTATATCAGTAATTGTGGATAAGCAGTAAGAGAAAGGCATTTTCAGGTCCTGGTTAATATATTTATGCACTTCATGATGGGTTAGGATTGTGTTGCTGACAGGCTAATCAAAATCCACATGCTACTAAGGGAGGAGAAGCAGTATCTACATAAGGGGAAGTAGAGTTAGCAGAGATACAGAAACAAGGGGCAATATGTTCAAATATACCTGATTAGTCCTTTTCGTTGGACTTAAGTAGAGGATCCACACATCCTGTAGAGTGGGTTAAAGATTGTCTGTGGCACATCAATTTATGTAGTTTGGGGATATTGCTATTAGAATTATGTTACTGTTTTAAAATATTGGCTATCTGGTGAATGTGAAGAAAGTAAAATTATTACTTAAACTGAAATGATGGCAGTATGAAGCAAAGAAATAATTTTTTCAGGAAAATTTTTAACATATATTTCTATTTATTTTAGCTCATATTTATTAAACAACTTCTTCTATCAGAGTCATGCATCGAAGGATCATTGCTCCAGAAAATTCCCAAAGGGATAATTGTCATACAATTAATAAGCCATAGGATGTGTTTTTTAAAACATAGAAGCAGAGATAAACAATTACAAATATTGACAAATATTATAAAGCTTCAAAATAAGAATCAGTTTGTATTACTGAGCAGCATTTCTATAATTGCTTTTGCTATTGCTCTTGCAAGCTAGTTCTGTACAACTAATCTTTTGAAAATTAGATGCAACTCATTATTAAATACAGGCAGCATAATTAAGTAGATGGATTTTAGACATAGAATTGCATATCTATAACTTGCTGAAGTTTGAATTTTAAATTAAATATAAAAGGAAATGACTAACTACTGCCAAGAAATTATAGAATTATAAATTAAATAATGTGGAGTGATGAAACCTACTAATAAAATTCAAAAATGGAAGTTCAAAATTCAGATATAGCAAATATGATAATAGTAATTTATCAGATATAATGGATTGGTGATTTTTCATTAATATTCAAAGAAAATTAATCAGCTTAATATATATGCAAATATATAACCAGAAATATTACATGGCTAAAAGTCATTATGACAGGATCTTAAAGAAGTAAGTTACAAGGCAGACACACAATTTCAGTGGTATATATCTAAATTAATAAATATTTATTAAAATTCTAACAGGGTTCCTTTACCACTTCCAAAATCAATTTAAAATTGAAAATATCTTAAATTTTGTTGATAACTGTGTCGCATACAAGTAGTCTTACATATATGCATTTTATAAGCATAAATCTGTTTTGCTGCAACATATTTGTACATTACTCCTAATATTTAATTGGGAAATATATATTAAGAGAAATGATATCATTGAACACATTTTTTTCATTTTTGATTATTTGTCAGGAAAAAAATTCCACAGGAAGTGGGAATGATACTCATGTATACATATATATATGTATTTATATATAGATATATTTACATATAACCATATACATTTCAATATATTTGTATATATATTTTTCTGTGTGATATATATATAGGAAAGGACCTAGAGATGAATAATATTTTAGTATTACTGTATTTTATAGACAAATTATTTAAATGATTAGGTAGATATATTTAAATAGCATAAGAATATGTGTGCTTCAAGCAATTAGTTTAAAAGTATAAAATCACTCCCAAAATCAAGTGGTGAGAACTAAGAAAAATTTATGTTTGTGGGCCACACAAGAATAATATATTCAGAATTATGTGTTAACTTAAGGATTACAAAACTTAATTTATGAACAATTTATTACAAATACTTATTTTTAAATGATGTTATATTATAATAATACTATTTAGGGAACATAAGTGTAAAATTCAGCATTGAGTCAATATTGTTGTGGTTTTGCATTTTTCATCTTGGTTAACATGAAAGATACATGTACTACCTATTGTTTGCTAGCATCTTCAAATTTTGTTTAATAGTACTGTAAAACTCAAATGAGGCTCAGAAAGAAGGGTCTCTCTGAATCAAATCATTTTACCAAGAGAAGGTTTGTCCATGTGTTTTCCACAGAAAAGTAAGAGTTTAGTTGTTTTATCTTGTCTATGTTTGTTATAATAATATCATTCTCTATGAGGTCCATACTCACATGTCTGATTCTCAACAGATAATGTTGAGGAGATGTATCTGCTAAAGAATTTCCTGAGGGCACCAGCCACTTATTTATTTTGAAGACTGCAGATGAGAAGATTGAGCATAGGAGTGATGATAGTGTAGAAAACATATTACTTCATCCAGCTTAGCAGTGTGATAGGCTTTGGGGAGAATGTACATGATGATGGCTGTCCCATAGAAGAGAGACTCCACAATCATATGGGAAGAACAGGTTGCCAAAGCCTTTCTTATCCCTGCATTTGATCCTAATCTCAAAACTGTAGAGAGTATCTGCCCATATGAGGCCATGATGGCTGATATTGGAAAGAGGAGGAACACAATATCATTAATAAAAATTGCATTTTCATAAAAAGTCGTATCAACACAAACAAGTTTAAGGAGAGCTGAAATCTCACAAAAGAAATGATGGATTTCCCTGTTGGTGCAGTAAGCAAGATTCAGGATATATATGACATGAATCAAGGAATTGAGCAGGGAACCCATCCAGGTACCAGCCACCATTAAGTCACAGACCTTAGGGCACATGAGAACACAGGAGAGGGTGGCATATAGCCACATAGGGATCATAAGCCATGACTGCCAGGAAAAGGCACTCTGCTGCAACAAGGGTTGTGAAGAGGAAGAGCTGAATACCACAGTTAATAAATGAAACAGTATTTTTCCCAGACAGGAAATCAATGGCTATTTGGGGGGAAATTGTGGAGCTATACAAGAAGTCCATGATTGGAAAGTTGACTGAGAAGGAGGTACATAGGTGTATGGAGACAAGAGTCCAACCAAAGGAGAATAATCATTATAACACTACCAACAAGGGCCACAAGAAACACCAAGAAGATGAGAGAAAAGAGGAGATTGGGAGATTGAATGTAGTGAAATTTCACTGGGAGAATAAAGTCAGTTCCAATGGTATGGTTGGTTAATCTCCCCATTCTCTCCCTGGAACTCATTATCATAGAGAGATCGAACAAAATCTTTAATCCCACTGCAGTTTGTTCCCACCCTCATTTTACAATGTGTCACTTAATTCTCTTACTGAGTTGTACCATGATATATTATATGTGTTCATCGATTTTCAACTCTAAATCTACCAAATAATTGTTCTTAGAACTATTGCAATATCACTGCATGTTGATTTTTAAGTTTTAGGAAAATTACCAAAATACTACACTCTGCATTTGAAGAAAATATATTAGACACATTGAAATTTGATAATGTTATTAAGTAAAATTTGTTTAAAATTTTAAAAAATTGTACGTGTTTCTTTTCACATATTTCTGTCTCTATATCTTGCTCTCTCTGTATTTTTCTATTAACTTAATTACAATCTCTATGTCTATGTCTGTCTATATCTATATTCAAATCTAAATCTAAATCTCTATCTCTTTATCTCAATCATATCTATCTCTATCTCTATCTCTATTTCTAATCTTTATTTCTATTTCTCTGTATAGGTTTATCCAACTCAGATATATAAAGACATTCTATAGTTTTGATTAGATTAATGTGGTAATTAATCTTCCATACACTTATGTGAAATATATTAGTTTTTAACATGTGCTATTGTACCTTTATAACATATATTCAAGTGATTATTTACCTTGTTTTCAAAATGCAAGTTTGATTTTCAAAGAGATCATGTAATTTTTCTTATATTAATAGAAGTTAAACAACCAGCACCATAATAACATCAAAAAATTTACCAGGTTGCCGGTTTCAATGCTTATCATGTTACCTAATTTATCATTTTAAACAGAAATATTTTTAAGTGTTCTTTATTTTGAAACCAATTTAAGTAAGTTTGTCTTTATATATATTTTTTAATTTGATAGCTGAAAACATAAGATCATTCAAAGTCCAGAAGCCCAGTATCAAACCATATGCCTAAGTGAGAATCCATAATTTGTCTCCACATACAGAAAAAGCTGTTGATGATATGACAAAGTATAAAACAATGGGAACAAGTGAACAAGCAGAAACTGCTATAAGTGATATAATTTGGCCAGAGGGTTTGGTGGTATTCTTCAACTCTGCTTCCTCCAGTAGAATTCAGTGAGAAGGGAAACTAAAAGTCTGAAAGAAGATAAGAGAAGGGCTGAGAATGACTACTGAAGCTTACTGTATGTAGAAGTTTTAACTAACTTTACTCTAAAAGTATGGAAATACATAGAGTTGATGACAACACATTATAGTGAGTAACAACTGCTTTCTAAATGGGATTGTGGCTGGAAATGGTAGTCTGTGGTTTTAAATGTCAGTAGAAAGAAAGCTAGAGAATAACCTAGGGACTGAATAACACAGTGGACCCAGAGGTGGATGAGAATTGTGGTTGATGGTATAGATGCAAAAGTGTCATTCCATGAGCTAGAGTGGATGTACATCACTATTGCAGTGTGATAATTTGGATAAGTATGGGAAAAATACACCTGGTATGCCTATGGACTGTGGCTAACAGCAATACAGTAAAACTCATGCATCTATGCCAAAAATGTACTGTGTTGTTAATGGGGGGTTATGGAAATAGTGTGCCAAATATACAACATGGACCATGGTTGTTGATAACAGTCTGAAAGTATTATCTCATAATATGAAGCAAATGTTCCACCATGGTGTGGTGTGTTGATAAAGAGGTATTGTTTGGGAATTGTACACATGTGCATGATTGTTTGTAAGTTCATAACTTTTGTAATAAAAAAATATAAAAAGAGACATAGTTTAAAGGGGCAATAAACACAAGTAGTAAATAGAAAAATAGTTATTTAAGAGCTACTCAATTTCATTTCATTTCATTTCTATCTCAGAGATTACAATTCATTATTAAGTAAAATTACTTTTAGGTATACTGTGAATGCAATGGTTATAATGTTGAATGAATCAACTATTCACATAAGAATAGCATTATCATCATGCCTATAATTCAAATGATTTTTTAAATTTAAAACTATTCTATTTTCTTTTAAGAAATACTGGATATAGACTAACTTACCTTCCAAATTTTCCTCAGCATACCACTAGAACTACATTTACATAAAAGGAAGAGTTGCCCATAGAAGTATCCAGAGAGATTCACCTTCCTTTCATCTCAAGACCATAAAGGGTGGTTAAATACAACATGAAATTTTCTACTACAGATACTTGGACCAAGTTACAATTTTACCTGCACTGTCCTTAGAGTAAATGTCCCTTGTCTGGCTCTCTGCTCCCTTAGGTAGAAAAAACACAATTATTCCATTTTCCTTCAAATGCCCAGATTAAGTAAGTCTGTTCTTTGAAAACAAGCAAACAAAAATATCAATTAGTCTCATGAGCTTTCATTTACCAGCCCCAGCTAACTCCATTTGAGCACTTGGAAAATGCAGTGCTGAATTCCCAGAGCAGAATTCATTATGTTCTGCCTTGGATCCAGAATGAAAGCATTTCCTTCCTGACTTTACTAATTCTTAGTGATTTAACATCTGTTACTTAAATCTTTTCTCCTTTGGTACTTCATCTACAAAAGAGGGACAAAAAGACCATGTGTATTATAGGGTTTTGTGTATATAAATAAATTGATTAATGAAAATCTCCTTAAACAGTGCCAGGTATTGGGAGAGGCAAAATGTTTCACAATATGAGGATAAGTTTTTTATTATTATGAATTTGCATAATTAGGTGTGTGGATTGATCCATAATGTATAGTATTATTAATTTTTTCTGCTGGTATCATCAAATATGCAAATAATACACTTACATATGGGAAACATTTTATTTAATGAAATATATTTGTGACTCCATCATTTATTTAAAATCAGTTCTCTCATTTATCCATAATAAAGAATACACATGTATATATATATATCATATATATATATGTACATGCACAGAACATTGATTAAATATGGAAAGAAATATCCTTTGTCTATTTTATTTTGAAATATTCAAATATTCATGATATTTTATTTGTTTATATTTTTATGTAGTTGTACATATTTCATTAAGGGTATCTGGATATTCTAATCCCCAAGTGATCCCTAAATATTTTTTCTATGTATGGTGGGTGGGAAGATATATAACAATCCTCATAATTGAGGTTGGTTACTGTTTTAGTTTGCTAAAAGCTGCTGAGAGCAATATACCAGAAAAGGGTTGGCTACTATAATGGGAATGGATTAGGTTAAAGCTTGTAATTCTGAGTTTATGAAAATGTCCAAATTAAGTCATCATCAGAGATGCTGCCTCACCAAATGTCTGCTACTGGTGATCCTGGTCTTTTACCATGTGATATATTGCATTCGTGATATTTATAAGTCTGGGCCTCTCCCTTCTTTTCCAGGCCCAAATTCTCAGCCTCTTATGTGCCCTCTTTCTGTGCTTCTTTGCTGCACTTATTCCAGCCTCCAGCCTCCAGGATGTTTCTGTGAGCCTTTCAGTGTTTCTCTGTCTCTGCTGCTTTGTTCTGTGTGTCTTTATGTTCAGTCTTCTGTCTGTAAAGGACTCCAACAAGAGAAACAATTTCCACCCTGGGTCATGCCTCACTGAAGTAATCCAATCAAAGCTTCACCCCCAACTTAAACCAATTGAATCAAAGGGTACAACTCCACAGAAATGGATTCTCTCCAACATGTGATATTTTCTAGGATCTACAAATAGCTTCAAACTCTCATAGTTACAAATGAAATCTCAGACTGTATATGGGATAATGGGTAGGTTAGTTTGTGGCAGAGTTGATTATAAGGTCCTTGTGATTTTATGATATTACACTAAATTAACTTTCATTGAGTGCTTCTCCTGTGCTATGCAGAGTTGTAAGTGCTTTATTCATATATTAAATTCTCAGTGCTTCCATTCATCTTAGGAAGGCAGTATCAATAACACTTGCATTTCTTAAATATAGAGGTTGCCTTCTTTCACTCAGAGAGGAAATAGTGGACCCAAATATTGATATCTCCAACTACAGTGCCTATATTCTAGTCATATTTGTTTACAGCCACACTACATTTACTACATTACCAAAGGTTTATGTTTAGCACTTTTGTACTCTACTAAGAATATTTTATAACATAGTGTCAATATATAAATAAAACAAGAAGGTGCTTGCACAGAATGCAACTTCATTACTTAAACCATATAATGAGAAATCACCCTGTCTGTTCTTTCCCATCTGTGCTTGTTTTGCAAGAACTACCAAAATATCTAGGAAAAGCAAAGAAATAATATCAGTACTATAGTTGCTAAAGAAAAGACAGAGTTTGAAAACAAATTTTGAATTCATTCATCCTGTTTATTCAGTTAAATACAGCATTGTTTATTTTATAATTAGACACCACTAGGTGTTAAAATAAAATTAGTACCAAAATTATTCAGAATTTTATTGAAAAAAGCTGAAGTTTGTATCTGTATTTGTGTTCCAGGGAAATATTGGAGAGAGAAAAACTTCCCCCTGACCATTCTTTTTCCATTGTATGAGCACAAATTCTTCCATAAATAGCACCATTTCCAACGTAAGTATCTATCTTCACACTCTAGATTATCTGTTGTTGGGGCCAATCACTTGAACCTAGGTCTGCTTTCATAGCTTCATGGCAGATAGAAACTGGAAGTTACAATTCTCAGACTCCTATTCTCTACATAGTTCATGTTTATCGCCTAAGAACAAGTGGGATAAAACTGAATTTTGGGAGATCGGTAGATAAGAAAATGAGTTTTCTTTGAACCAGACAGATGTGTGGACAGTATCAATATCAATATTAGTATTGATGTTCTTTATTTATTGTCACTATTAACAAATCATTTCTTTTCTGTAGGCTTCATAACTCAAATGAGCCAATTCAAGTTAGTTCCAAGATCTATTCCATGAATTTTATTCATACATTTCATAATACTTCTATCTTGGTCTTATGTAAGGATTCTATTTATCAAATTAAAAATTCCTGAATTTACAAGTTAAAAGCTACACAAGAATTAAATTGATATAAAGAGCTTGAAAAAAATAGTTGTCATTTGTTCTTTCCAATCCCAGTTTATGGTCCAATACAACACCTCCTCTATATTCTATACTTCATATTTCTCCATCTCTTCTAATGTTTTGCTTCCAACATGTAATTTTTATTTTTCAATCTATTCTGCAGTAAACATTAGATACAATGTGCTATAAATTACATTTAAATGATCAATTTCTACCTCTAATGCTGGAAATAAGAATTGGATTAATATTCTTAGGTAATCATTTCATTACCAAATAAGAAATAATTTATTCACCAATTAAATGTGAAAATATGAGTAGCATCTTTAAGCTAATAATTCAATGTAATGAGTTCAATTGCACTTAATAATTTCTAATTAAAAACATAAATTATCACTGGATTATTTAAAACACATAATATTTTTCTAGTTAATTAACAAAGTAGACAAATTTATCAAATTTATCAATAAACATGATCCTATAACATCAAATACAACTACAAATTGCCCATGCCAGAGTATCAGAAAATTTTAGAGGGTGTTTATTGTTTTGTTCCCAAGTGTTATTGTTGCTGGGATAAATAATGAAAAAGGAGATGCCTTATGATATTGAATATAAAGTGAGCTCATTCAAATTGCAAAAAACATTTTATTGCTTATTGAACTCTTTTCAAATGTTTCTTTAGAAATCAGAGGCAATTCAATTAATAAATGGGAGAATAATTTTGTTCAGTTATTTTAATGAAAATTTATCCCAACTAAAAGCTATTTAATTTCACTATGTAAATATGTATTCTTCTAAATACAAATGCATATGTTTATATATATATAATACCAATCTTCTGCATATGTTTCTAAATAACAGAAAAATGAAACATTGTCAATTCATTACATAAGTCAATATAAATTTTATATTCAACTTCATAAATACATTGTAAGAATGGAACATTATAGATATTATAGATATTGTAGATGAATATATCTTATGAAATTACACCCAATAATCTAACTCATAATAGTTGTAAACTGAGCCCAGAAACATAAAAACTGTATAATTGGATTATTCCAGAAGTGCAAATACATGTAAATATTGAAATAAATGTAATCCATTTTTATCAGTATCTTAAATGAGAAAAAATTGTGGTCATATAAATAGATGCAGAAAAAGCATTTGATAAAAGTTAACCACTATTTATATTAAATTTTTTCAGAAATCTAAAAGTAGAAGGGAATTTCTTTAATCTTACCAGAGGAATACATGAAAAAACCTATATCTATCATACGCACTACAGAAGTATTGAACAATTTCTTTTAAATTTGGGAAATACATCAAGAATATTCACTATGTACTTTTTTCCATAGTGCAGTACATCAAGAAAAAGAATAGTATATAGATTTGAGGGGAATAAGTAAATCTATCTTTATTCATATATGGCATGAATGTGTACGTAGATACTCAAAACAATCTAGAAAAAATTGCCATAATCTGAGAAGTAATATTATCATGTGTCCTGAATGCAAATAAACATAGAAAAGCAATCAGCAACAACTTAAAAATAAAAATAAATATTAAATGCCATTTATAAAATAATAAAATTTTTAGGAGAAATTCTAAAGAAAGAAGATTATGACCACTATAATTCAAACTAAATAGAACATATTGCTGAAAAGAATAAAAGAAGATGTATATAAAGGAAATATACTCCATGTACATGGATTAACAGACAAATAATGTGCAGATGCCAGTTAACCACAAGCTTGATAGTAAATTCAATGCAGTCCACTTAACTTCATTACTAATTGGAATATGAATTTTAAGGAAAAAATAAGGATTTGTTATTTTATACATAATGTTGGTTGTTGGAAGTACATTTAATTGTGTCACTCTTAGTTTCAGGAGAGTATTCATGGAAACTGAGTTTCTAAACAAGCCTTTTGATATAAATATATTTGGATTATAGACAACTTGTTTCTTCCTACATTTATGTTCATCTGTACATGAAAATTAATGCTAAATCACCTATTTATTTTAACTTTTCTGCATGTAACCATTCTCTTTTCCTCTCCTTAAACATTCAGGCTTTTGAGATAACATCTACCCTCCTCCTGCCAGTCATATTTTTTTAACTCTCTGTAGACTAAGTATGCAGAGCTGGACAAATGTCTAGCATGTCCATGTATCTGGTCATAATAACATCATAGCAATTATTTTATGATGGAGAAAATTGTACTTATCAGCATGTCTAAACTGTATAGCTCAGTAGTGCTGCTGTAATTGAACAAATGGAATCCAAGGGAATAAAAGGTGATTAGAAGTGGTTAAAATGTGACTTTAATTAACCTTGTTTATACTATTCTTGTTTGTTTTCTTTTTTTTGTGATTTTAACATGAAATGCAAATATGAAATCTGAGCTAAATTCTCTCAATTAGATGGATTGTTTTATGTTATCAGTTATTTTTCTCTACATTTAATCCTGTGTAGTAACCAATTTACTCTCTACATAAATTTAGAATATTTATAATATTGATTGGAGGGCTACCAGAATATTAAACTGCCTATAATATTCTCACATATCTTTCTAGTTCTAAATTTGAGTCATTTTTCAGATCTACATTTAAATTTCACTTCTTGCAGAATATTTCTCCTGATACCTGCTTACATTAATATCACAGTTCCTTTCCTTTTTATCATTTCCAGACCCAGTTAAATTAAATGCCCTTATTTTTGAACCCACTCCATTGCAAGCAATTCACTGTAATGATAGCTTTCACTGAATATTAGTGATCTGATTGTCTATATCTTTTATTTGTAAACATCTTAAGGGGAAGTTTTATGTATACATATCTGTATTTTCCGTCCTTAGCATTCCTCAAAAAATTTATTTGCTAATTGATAAATGAGTACAAATAAATTAATTAATGAATAAGTATATGTATTAGGGTTCTCTAGGGAAACAGAATCAACAGATGATATCTGTAAATAGTATGAGATTTTTAAAAATTCTCTCATGTGACAGTGGAGATACACAAATCCAGATTCCACAGCAGGTTGCAAACAAGGGACTCTGATGAAGTCTGATGAAGGTCCTTGATGAGATCCCTGGAGATGTTGGTTGTCCAAAGACAACCTGGGAATATCTCTCTGAATGTTGAAATCACTTCACCTTTTAAGGCATTCAACTGATTGGATAAGGCATCACTCATTACTAAGGCCAATCTCCCTGGGTGATTGTAGATGCAATCAGCTATCTATGCAGTAAACTCACTGATGACTAAAGTTCATAAATGACCTTGTATTACAATTTGCCCAGTGCTTGCTTTACCAAACAACTGGGCACAATTACATGGCCTAGTTGACACATTAGCTTAACTGTAACAGAGTATAAATATGTAAGGAGGTTTTCATTGCAAAATAATTTAGAAGGCAAAACTTGATATTGACTACAGTTATAGAAAGTCACATTTAAAATCTCTGCTTTGAATAATTTTTACATCAGAACTATATATATATATATTCTCACAAAGGGATATATGTGGAGGGTACAGAGTGACACTGAATAGATCATAGATGACAAAACATGTTCCCTCACCAAGATCTCCTTCATTTCCCTGGTTTTCTGGGGTCCACAGAGTGATATTGTCCCTAAGTAACTGCATGATCAGGTTGTTGCTTTTCTAAGATTCTTCATTCAGTGAATCTAATTCAGCAACCACCGCATCAAATGCCATTATTGTCAGGCCACAGGACTTTTCAGGAGAATTTTAAATCTCAGAGTAAAAGACCGAGAAATCAAATGTCATGCCATGTTGAATTGGGTGTTTAGGCTGCATTTCTCTCTTACTAAATTCAAATGCTTCCTGGTAAGCTTGTTGGGAGTTCAACACAGTGGTTTGTTTATTGTCTCCAGATGTCAGATATCTCAAATAATCTACTTTCATTTTCAAGTAGATCACCTTACTTTATGGTTTTGTTGCATTGGGAATAAGGTATTTGTCCAACAACTCCATAGCATCATTGCAGATATCCTGCAGTTCCTTCTTTATCTTCTCATGGTACTCTTTGCCCATCTGCTGCTGCATCTCATTCTTCCCATATTTCTTTTCAGTGCTGGAGATGATGCCAGGAAGAGCAGTGGGCACCTACTACATTCTAGTAGGCAACAGAGAGCAGTGTTCTCCCTTCATAGGAAAGTGCGTGTCCCTGTTACGTGACTGCCTTCATGGCTGCCGCCATAACATCATAGTGGTCAGCCTGCTTAGCAAGTCTGGCTTTCTGTACCAGTTCACTTTTATCCTTGCTCATTCCTGTGGAGGACTGCAGCTGCAAAGGCACTTCTGAGCTTAGCATAGAGACTCTGACTACTACCTTCTGAAACCCCCTCCGTGGTGGCAGCTCCACTTCCACTAGAACAATATTTTATTGCTCTTGAGTGCCTCAAGTTTTCTCTATTAACAAATTTTAAATGGTCCTGCATTTTAAGGTACTAGCCAGGTATTAATTTGCCTTAAGTAAAATCTCCTGCCTTATGGATGCACCTCTACAGTTTTACTTATAACAGTATTGCTTTGAGTTCCTTCTCATTAAACTTATTCAGATATAATAGAATAATCATTTATGCTTATTTTTTACTTATTGTGTGAATTTTAATGGCCTAATTGTAGAAGTAAAGAAACCTCCAGGCTTTTTCCTATCACATTATTTGGGCCCAGCCTCCCAAATAGTTTAAATGTTTTTGTACAGATTTCAACAAAGGAGTGATGGAAAAGACTCTATCCCTGAATCCATTTCACTGACAAAGAATGATAATTAAAAAAAACACAGTGACCATAGCAACATCAATAATAATTATCTTGATGGAAGCTAATATTTATTGAGTGCTAGCTATGTGTCTGGCAACATTGTGAACTGTTTGCAACTCTTAACTAGTTCAAATCATGTAAATCTTGGTCTTTTCCTACATGACCAAATGAATCCTTTCCTTTTTCTTGTTATATGGTCATTCTCTTTTCAGTGTCAATGATGGGAATATCATATTGGTTCTTTTATTTTAGTTCATTCTTCTTTTAAAACATGGGAATTTATGTCTTTAAATTTCCCTCTCAAACGTATTTACCTGCATTCCATGAATTTTCATATGTTGAGTTCTTATTTAAATTCGCTTTGAGGTAGTTACTGATTTATCTGGCTATTTTTCCCTTGACCCACTAATTATTTAAGACTGTGTTGTTTAACTTCCATATCTTTGTGTCTATTGCACGTGTCCATCCTTTATTGATTTTCAGCTTCATTTCATTTTGGTCAAATTGCTTTGTATAATTTCAACCTTTCTAAATTTTTTGGGTATTATTCTATGACCTACCATGTATTTTCTTCTGGATAATTATTCAAAAGCACTCTAGAAGAATGTATATCCTGATGATTTGGGGTAAAATGTTCCTTATAAGTCCATTAGATCTAGTTTCACTAAAATATTATTTAAGTTATCTGTTTCTTTATTGAGCTTCTGTAAAGAAGTTCTAATAGTGAGAATGGTGTATTGTAATCCCCTACTCTGATGGTAGAGACCTCTATTTCTCCCTATATTTTTATCAGTATTTGTCTGAAGTATTTTGGGAAGCCTATTTATGTGCATAAATATTTATGTCTCTTTTTTCCTCTTGGTAGAGTACTACTTTTATTAATATATAGTGTCCTTCTTTGTGTCTTACAAGAGATTTTCATTTAAAGTCTATTTTGTCTCAAATGAGTATAGCTACTCCTGCCTTGTTTTGGTTACTCTTTGCATGGAAAAATTTTTCCAAACTTTCACTTGCAACCTGTTTCTGTCTCTGTGTCTAAGGTGAGTTTCTTGTAGACAGCCTATAGATTGCTCATATTTCCTTGTCCATTCTGTCAATCAGTGTCTTTTGACTGGAGAGTTTAACATTCATTATTTTTACTATAAAGACAGTACTAACTTTAACCATTTCTTAAGTGTATATATGTCATATTTTATTTTTATTTCTTTTTTATCCTTTTAGTTACTTTTACCAATAATCCTCGTGTCTACACTCTCCTCCAACTCTCTCTATCCTGTATTCTTCTTTCACCCTAAAGAACTTCCTTCAGTATATATTGAGGACAGGACTCTTCCTGATAAATTCTCTCAATTTCTGTTTATCTGTGAATATTTTTAATTCTTACTCATTTTTGAATTACAATTTTGCTGGACAGAGAATTCACGAATGGGATTTTTCTCTTTCAGCCCCTTAACTATGTCTTACCACTCCCTTCTCACTTCCATTTTTTCAAATGAGATATCAGAACTTAATCTTATAGAGCATCCTTCATATGTGATGGATCTCTTTTCTTTTGCTACTTTCAAGATTCTTTCTCTTGAATTTTAATAATTTGTTAAGTTTTGTCTCAGAGAAGACCTGTTAGTATTGATTGCAGTTGGAGTACATTGTGCTTCCTGGACATGTATTTACATGTTCCTTTTAAGACTTGCTAAATTTTAAGTCATTATTTCCTCAAACACCCCTACTGTCCTCTTTCTATTCTCTTCAACTTCTGGACTCATAATGCATATGCTTGTGCATTTCATGTTGTCATTCAGTTCTCTGTGCTCTTACTGATTTTTTCATTTTATTTTTTCTATCTGTTCTATTATCTGTGTGATTTGGGATGTCTCATCTTCAGTGTCACTTATTATATCTTCTGCTTGTTTAAGTCAGTGGTTGTGTACTTCCAGGCTATTTTTAAAATTTCTTGAATTGTGCCTTTAATCACCATAAAGTGTAATATCTTTTTTTTGTATGTTTATAATTTCTTCAGTATTTCCCCCCCCCCCCCAGTATTTTCTTGATATCCTTTGTCAAGGATGTTTGTTTGGATATGAGTTGTCCAATTTGGGTTTCTCCTCTTGATTTTTAGATTGTTCATTAGACTGTGTCATGACTTGCTGTTTCTTTGTAAGGCTTGTAAATTTTTACTGATGTATAGTCATCTTTTTATCTTGATGGACATATTCACTTCATTAATGTGAGGTTTATTTTTGTTTTGTGTGTGTGTGTGTGTGTTTGGAATCTTCTATATGACTGGTTCCACTTATTTTATATTCTTGTAGCTACCCAGTTTCAATGGAAAAAAATATTAGATCAACAAATAGGAAAGAATGAAGAATTGAAAAAGAATTAAAAGAAAAAAAGAAAATAATGAAAAAGAACAAATAGGAAATAATAAATAATAAGAGGGGAAAACAGCATACAAGAATACAAATTTTAAAGGGTGATAAAAAAAAAAACAGTATAAAAGAAAAGGAAAGTCCAGATAAGTGAGAAGAGAAGAAAGAACACAAAACAGGGAAAGATAGAAAGGAAGGAAGGAAAGAAGAAGGGAAAATGAAAGAAAGAAAAAAGAATATGGAAGGAAAGAGAAAAAGAAAAAGGAACATAAAATAAAAATAAATAAAAGATAAAATGGAGGAAAAAAGAAAAAGAAAAAAAAGGAAATATAAGTCAAGAGAAAATGGAAAAGAAGAAAGAAGAGAAGAAAAACAGGAGAAATAAGAAAGAAGATAAAGAGGAGAGGAAAGAAAAAAAAACAAAAAAAACCAAATCAAAACAAAAATGAGGATCTCCCTCTCAGACTACCATGACCAGATAGGCTCCTCCTTTCAGGCTGCCTGTTTTAGCCAATTAATAAACCCACAACCCATCCTCTCTGCAGGTATGCAGGTGAAGAAAGGAGAGAAAAACATAACAGACCTCCCTCTCAATGCACCAGCGATTCACTAGTGCACTTCTTTCTATCGGCTTCTGCATGCCAAACTATCGGCTCACATCCAGCTTCTACACCAGTACCTAAAAATTCTCTTTAGGCTTTTAAATGTCAAATGTTTTTGTTTCACTATTTACCATTTTAAATACTCTTAATAAAAAATCTTCATTTCTACCTAGATGAAGTGAAAAAGTATGAAACAGAGAAGAAAGAGAGGAAAACCTCTTTTTAAATTCCCTCAGCTCTCCCCACATTTCACCCAGCTCCCCCTTACCCTAAGAAAACTATATATAGGCCCACATGTGGACCATTCTTCAGCAGCCCCCTTCTCCCACACAGCTAGCTTTATGGCTCCCCTCATGACTGACTGGGTGGTTTTCCTCTTTGCCAGGCCTTGTTGGTACATTCTTTTCTTCTCTGGGACCAGCTGGGTAGCTTTCTTTTTCTCTGGTGTCCTGCTGTGGCACTCCCTTCTCCTGCCACCTTCTCCTATCACTGCCACAACAACCTGACTTCCCTTATACCTGGCAAGCCTGCCTGCTTTCCCACAGTTGCTAGAGGAAAGTGCAGCATGCTGTTCCCTACTCTGCCATCTTGCTGAGATTCTCTTTAGGATTTATACATCATGTTTTGGTTTCACACTTTAACCTTTTAGTTACCCTTATTAAAATTCTTCATTTCTGCACTCTACTTCAACCCTCTCTCTCCCCTGTTCTTTACTTTCATGTTGCAGTACTCCCTTTAATATATCTTGATGGACAGGTGTCTTGATTAAATAGTCTCTCAATTTCTTGGTCTGTGAATATTTTGATCTCTCTCTCATTATTGTGGACAATTTCAGTGGCTCCAGAATTCTTGTCTGGAAGAATTTTATTTAAGCAGCTTAAATGTGTTATACCACTGCCTTCTTGCCTCCAAGCTTTCACATGAGAAATTAGAACTTAATGTTATTGAGCAACCCTTACATATGATGGATATTTTTCTCTTGCTGCTTTCAGGATTTTCTATTTTTCTTTGGCATTTGACAATCTGATTAGCATGTGTCATGGAGTAAGACCGTTAGAATTTTTTCTGTCTGGAGTAAAGTGTGCTTACTGGATTTGTATATCCATGTTCCTCATGAGAATTGGGAAATTTTCAGTTATTATTTTCTCAAACACTCCTACTGCCCATTTCCCTCTTTTCTCCCCCTGGACACCTATAATGCATATGATAGTGCATTTTGTGCTACCATTTAATGCTGTGTGTCCCTGCTGATTTTCTTCCATTGTTTTAAATATCTGTTCTACTATCTTTGTGATTTCATATGTCCTGTCTTCCACTTTGCTTATTCTTTCCTCTGCCTTTTCAAATTTTTCTTGTATGTTTCTAGTTTATTTTTAATTTCTTCCATTGTGCCTTTCATTACCATAAGATCTGCCTTTTACATATGTTAACAAATTCTATGGTGTGTTCACCCAGTGTCTTCTTAATATCCTTTATGTCTTTCCTCAACTCATTGGATTGATTTGAAAGATTTAATTGGATATCTTTGATTAGTTTTCCTCATTCTTAATCTCCACCTAATTATATTTTGTTCATTTAACTGGGTCATATCTTACTGTTATTTAGAATGGCCTTTAATTTTTGCTGCTGTTTAAGCATATGTTTATCTTGATGTGTTTTCTGTTTGTCGGTTTCTCTCCTGCCTAGTGTTCTAATTTTTCAGCTTTGTGTTAAGGTTCTACTGTGACAATTGATTCAACTTATTCTAAATCTTAAAAATACCCTTGCTTAACTGGAAAAAAACAAAAAAATGAAAAATAAAAGTAAAAAGAAAGAAAAAATAAAAAGTAAAAAAAGGCATGTGAAACAGGAAGAAAAAAAAGAAAAATAAAGATATAAAGAAGAGGAGAAGGTAAGTAAAAAGAATGAAAAAAACAAAAGAGAAAGAAAGAAAAAAGAAAATGGGGTAAAAATGAAATTAAATGTCTACCCTCTTAGGGTACAGACTTCTGGCTAAGCTCCTACTTGTTGACTGTGCCTGCCAATTAATCACACTTCTACTCATATTTCTGCATTTACCAGGAGAAAGAAAGGGACTTAAAATGAAAACATATCTCCAACTCATGCTTCTGGCATCTGGCTAGGTCCTCCCTTGCCAGCTGATTTCTCTCATGAAAGGCTGTTCCTCCATTCCTCCTCTGGGCACCCCTACACTGGTGTGATCACTCTGCCACTTTCAACTTGCCCCTTTTATGGCTGAGAACCCCATCACTGTCTTGGTCATCTCATAACTCTCTCTTCTGTGGTGCCAGGCTGAGTGTTCCCACTCTAGCCTGATCAACCCACTGCCTGCTGCTCCCCAAGTTCTTTGCTAGAACTACACTGCCAGTCTGATCACCCCAATACCTGCCACTTCCCCGGTGCCCAGCTGAGCCCCAACTCTCAGCCAGCCTTTCCCATTACCCCTGTAGCCCCAGAGCTTCCTTATAGCCTGATAGCTTTCCTGCTTTCCTGCATCTTCTGAAGGAGTGTAGCCTGCTGTTCTCTAATTGGTCATATTTGATCTCACCACCATTATTTTAAGAAACCAGGAAAAGCATAAGTGTATGAAGTAAGGATTCTTTTCTTTTTTTTTTTTAATTGGAGATCCATTTTCCCAGGACCAATTGTTGAAAAGACTGTTCTTGATTTGAGTAGTCTTTGCCCCCTTGTAAAAATTCAGTGGCCATAAATGTTTGAATTCATTTCTGTTTTCAATTCTATTCCATTGGTTTATATATCTAGTTTTGTGCTTTTACCATGCTTTTTAGACTACAGTGGATTTGTAATAAGTTTTAAGATGGAGAAATGTGAGTCCTCCAAATTAATTCTTCTTTTTCAAAATGGCTTTGATTATTTGGGGCCCTTTAACCCTTTTGTAGAAATCTGATGATTGCATTTTTCATTTCTGCAAAGAAAGACATTGTGATTTTGTTTGGTTTTGTACTTAGTCTTTATATTACTTTGGGTATATTTGAAATCTTAACAATACTTAGTCTTCCAATCCATGAGCAATCTTAACAATACTTAGTCTTCCAATCTATGTCCTTCCATTTATTAAGTCTACTATGATGTTTGGTAGATTACCGTGAACAAGTCCTTTACATCTTTGTTAGATTTATTCCTATATATTTGACTATTTGCATTGCATTTTAAATGGGTTTTTTAAACAAATAAATTTCATCAATAAATATTAATAAAACATACAATTCAAAGTGTACAATCAATGGTATTTGTTATAATCACAAAGGTGTGCATTCATCATTTCAGTCATAATTAGAGCATTTTAATTATTTCAATAATAATAATAAACCAAAAATAGAAAACAAACAAACAAGAAAATTCCTCACCTGTGAATCTGTCTATTTCCCTTGATGGACATAGCTTCAACTTCTGGTTATTCTTGCACAATTATTTATTTGTTTATTAAGCAGTTTTATTGAAATATATTCACATACCAAATGATCTATCTAAAGTGTATAATAAATGACTTTTATTAAAATCACAATCTTATACATTCATAAAATGATATTGTTTTAAAATTTTTGTATTGATAGATATTTATTTTGAGGTACCCAGGAAGGAACCCGGTACCTCATATGTGTGAAGCCAGCACTCAACCCCTGAGTCACATCAGCTTCCCTGAGTTGTTTTTTTCATCTATTTTCCTTGTTGTTTGTTTTTATTTTTTCAGGAGGCACCAGGAACTGAACTCCCTTGTGGAAGGTGAGTGCTCAACTGCTCAAGCCACATCTGCTCCTATAAATGGATTCTTCTTGTTTTTATTTTTCTGAATGTTCCTTGCTTGTATATAGAAACACTAAATATTTTCTGGGTGTTGATCTTGTACCCCACTATTTTACTGAATTCATTTGTTAGCTCTTGGAGTTTTGTTGTCAACTTTTTTCAGAATATTACATGTATATAAGTCATGACATCTGCCAATAGGGAAATTTACAATTCTTCCTTTCCAGTGTTTATCTATTTTATTATTGTTCTTGCATAATTGCTCTGGAAAGAACTTACAATTAAATGTTGTAATAGAGTAGTGGCAGTGGGCATCCTTGTCTTGCTCCTGATCTTAGTGGGAAGGTTTTCAGTCTTTCATCATCAAGTAGGATATTAGATATGAGCTTTTCATATATGCCCTTTATCATATTGAGGGAGTTTTCTTCTGAAATTTGAAAATATGTTGAGTGAAATAAGCCAAACACAGAAGGACAAATATTATATTATCTCACTGACATGAAATAATTTGAATAAACAAATTCTTAGAGTCATAATCTAGAATTTAGGTAACCAGGGAATGGGGAGGGAATAGAGAATAAAAAGGCAAGTCTTACATGTACAGACTTCTTATTTGGAACAATGGAAATGTTTTGGTAATTGATGATAGTGATAGTAGCAAAACATTGTGAATGTAATTAACAACAATGAAATATGTATCTGAAGTAGGTTGTATATATGTTAATATGATATTTTTCAAAGCTACTATAAAAAGCATATGCATGGGCCATGAAAAGTTTGAAGGATGGTTCCAAGAAGCTTCTTTTCTAAGAAGCGACTGGTGTTTCATTTGGAAATGGCCAGCAATTCTCAGGATTCACATATCATTTTACTATGGATGGAATAACAAATTACCACAGAGTTGTTGTCCTAAAACAACATAAATATGTTCTCTTATGCTCTGGAGCCTAAAGTCTGGAATCAATTTTCACTGGGACAAAATCAAGGCTTTAAGGAATATTGTTCCTTTCCTCTTCCTGGTTTTGAAAGCTGCTAGTTTTCCTTTAGTTGTGGCTGTATCACCTCAATTTATGACTCTATGTTCACCTTACCTTCTCATTTTCTGACTATGCCAGTTCTTCCTCATATAGAAAATTATGTGATGCTTTAAGATTTTAAGTTCATAATCAGGATAATTGCCTCTTCATAAGGTTCTTAATTTAATCATATCTGCAAAACTTTGCAATGCAATGGTATAGTCCCATATGCCAGAGATTAGGAACTGGCATCTTAGGGGCCATTATTCAGGCTACTATATTCACATCAACTTCAAAGAAAAGTGTTGAGAACTTAATTGTTCTTCCTTAATTGATTCAGTCTATTTGGTTGATAATCAAAATATGAACTTGTTAGTCATTCTTTCTTCAAATATAAATTCACCTTTGCACTTTCTCTGCTCCATTAGAGTTTGATGATATGATGATAATGATAAAGCTTTATTTAATGTTTCAAAAGACTTGGTGCATTGTTTCTTTTTCAATCTTTTTATTCTTTTTTGAAGATTATGTCTTTATTATTGGTCTATCTTCAAGTTCTCTTTCTCTTTCATCTATAGTCTTCATTCTATTACTGAACAGATACACACTGAATTTTTTAAATGAATATTTTTCTGTATTTTTATTATAAAATTTCATTCGATTCTTTTTTCTGTTTTCTATTTCTTTGTTGATACATTTTTCACATTCACTTCAAAAACATTCACCACTGATTATCAGAGCAATTATGTAGTAGCTGCTTTAAGGACATTGTAAGTTAATTTCAACATGTTTGTTATCTCAGTCTTAACTTCTGTTGATTTTTTTTTTCACATACAACTACAAACTTACTCTTGTTAGAGTATCAAAAGTTAGGGTTCACTTATTGTTTTATTCATGTTATAATTGTTATTGTGTCTTCAATTCTTCAGGATATATACCAAGCAGTGGAATTGCTGGCTCAAATGGACTGGGGAATTGTCCTGAGTGACATTGCAATGACAGACATAGGCCATTTTATACCATCATATACCATGCAGAACTGTGTGGGAGAGAGTGTGGTCTACAATGTGATCTATGGTTCATGCTTAATGGCAAAGCCCCAGGATGTGTTTATCAATTGCAATTAATGTGTCACACTAATGAAGGATGTTTACATGAGAGGTTGTGGGAGGTGGGGGAGGTGGGGCGTATGGGAATCCCTATATTTTATGTGTAACATTTATGTAATCTAAGTATCTTTTTTAAAAAATTAAAATTTTTTTAAAAATTTACAAAAAGGAAATGAATAGACAAGCCACCAACTTGGTGAAAATATTTACCAAACATATCTGAGGGATGACATGTAGCCACAATATACAAGGAAATCATGCAGACCAATTATAAAAAGATGAACAACCCATTTTAAAAATGGGCAAAACAACTGAATAGACATTTCATGAAAATAAAATATATGATGGCCAGTGAGATATCAGGAAAATCCAAATTTAAGCCAAAATGAGACACCCCTTCAAAACCACTAAAATGGCTAAAATCAAAAAACTACAAAAAAAAATGTTGGTGAGGATGTGGAGCAATTGGGACTCTAGTATGTTTCTGTATGACTACAAAATGGTAAAAAAATGTACAATTGTTGTGGAGAACTTTTTGGCAGTTTCTTGAAAAGTTACATACACATCTACCCAGCAATTCCTCTCCTAGATATTTAACCAAGAGAAATGAAAGGAAATGTCCAAGAGACTTGTACAAGAATTTTCATGGCTGTCTTACTCATAATAGCCAAAACCTAAAAATAATTCACATGTTTATCAAGAGGAGAATGGATTATCAAATGGTATATTCATACCAGGGAATAATACTCAACAACAAAAAGAATGTACTACTTTTTAGAAAAGATAAAAAATATTTTTAAAAAATTGTTATTGTAATTATTGACAGCAAAATTATGTGTCATATGATATTGAATAAAAATGAGCTCATTGAAAAAACTATATTTTTCTGTAGAATGAGTTCTTTCAACCATTTCTTTTGAATTCAAAATGTTATACACTTAATAAAGGAGAGGAGAAATTATTTTAATTAAAATATATCTCTATAAAAATCTATATATTCCACCATAAATATTGGATTTATATTACATTATCATAACAATCTTCTGCAAATGTTTCCAGATAATAGAAAAATGATCCTATTTCTATTCAATTCTTGAGGCTAACATGGCTCTGATATACAACTTCATCAAAATTACAAGAATGAAAAAATTACGGATGAATATTATTATGAATTTAGACCCAGAAACCCACATCAAAATATTGGTTAATTGAATCCAAAATACCTAAATTAGATTTTTTTCAAGCATGCAAATTAGTCTAAATATTCCAATAAGTGTAATTTTATTTCAGGGGTGCTCCCAAAGGCTCTAGAGACATCTGGAGACTACAGGCAGGACAGTGAACACCAAGAAAAGCAGTGCTTCAATATTTGTTCATGAATTGTAATAAATGTACCACACTAACATGAAATGTTATTAGTAGGGTAAAATGAGTTCAGTAAGGGGTGGGGTATATGGGAATCCCCTATGTTTTCTATGTAATTTTTCTGTAATCTAATACTTCTTTAAAAATAATGTTAAAAAGTGAAAAAAATTAAAAAGTTAAATAAAAATCCAGGCTCTTTCCTACCCTACTCTTTGTATCCAGCCTTCCGTATGTGTGTAACAGTTTGAATGGTGGTTCTGAGGAGTTGGCTTGCAAGCCAGTTAGGTAGGTATGTGGGGTTGTGGCAGAGTTCAGTCCAGTTGGTTGGGCTGGGCATAAGGGCAGTGAGAGTGTGGATTTCCCAGCATGATCAATATTGATATTTTCTGCCTGGAGAGTTTCTTTTCTTTGCTTACATAATTCTTTACTTTTTGAGACTTTAGTAGAACATGTTCACACTGAGATGTGAATAATTTTGAAATATTTTTGTCCAAATATTAGCCAAGATGTAAAGGAAATGACTTTATCCCTGAATCTTCCTCATTTATGTGTAATGACAATTCAAAAGCAGTAACAACAATCCTTACCATAATTAAATATACTATTTATTGAATGTGTGCTGTTTGTCACGTAATATTGTAAATAGTTTGCAACTGTTAACCAGTTTAACTCTCCAAACTCATCCTTGGTGGTAGGTGCTGTCAACAACCACAATAGAAAGTTAGGTGTAAATTGCTGAGTAATGCATGGAAGCATAACTTCCTGTTCCTCCTAATCAGACAGAGGAAGCTATCTCCATCCCAAACCACCTACCTAGTCCCCTCACTACTGACTCCCCTTTAACTCTTTTACCCAACATATAGGTCCCTAAGGAGATACCCTCATTTGTACATGACAGTGTTCTGGGTTGTAATTTTTAAAATAATCTTCTAAGTAGAAACATTTGTCAGTACATGATACACTTAAAATATTTTTCACACAATATTGAAAATTAACTACAATAACCCCTACAATAAACACTTCTTTGAGGTATTAGACCTAATGCCTTGCAGGCATTCAAATGTATTTCTTGCTGAAAATAAATGGTGGGGAATTGGGCATAATTAATATGGTCAATGGTCAAAATCTAGCCAGAGCTCATGGAAATTAGATGAGTAACTATTTGCTCTTTGCAAGTCAAACAGCAAACATTCTGATTAAGCTTTTCACATCCAGGGCTATTTTCTGGAAGTTAATAAAATTACATTAATTTTTTTTATTCCACCTCTTATCACAAGGATTCATTTTTTAAAAATATTGTATTAGTCAGCTAAAGTGTTGCTGATGCAAGTAATGGAATTCTGTTTGCATTTATAAAGGTTATTAATTTGAGGTAGAAGCTTACAGTCACAAGGCCATAAAGTGTAAGTTACTTAGCTCACCAAAATTTATTGCCACATGTTGGAGCAAAATAGCTGCCAGTATCTGTAAGGGTTCAGCCTTCCTCTTCCTCCTAAAGCTCCATGGTCCCAGATCCTTCTTTTCTCAACTGTACATAAGCATAAGGCTTTTCTCTCTACCAGGGATGTCTTCCTTTCCAAGGCATCTGCTATGTCTAATGGAGCCTTCTCTCTTTTCTCATGTATCTGCTTCTCTGTGTTCTTCTCTTCTATTTAATTTACAAGCCTCCAGCATCCAAATCTCTCTCCTCTGCCGTGTCATTTTCTCTGAGTCCCAACCCACCAAGGGGTTGGGGACTCAACATCTTACTGACATGGCCAAGTCAAAGCCTTAATTAATATTTAATCAAGAAAAAGTGAAATGACTTAATTTAACACAATCTAATATGCCCAGAGGAATAGACCAGTTTAAAAAAACAAACCAATATCTACTTTCAGAGTCCATAAACAATGCCAAACTGCTACACTCCACCCTCTAAATTCCAAAAAGACATTACAATATTCAAAAAATGTTAAATAAGTAACAATGGAAGTAAAAAGTCATATCACAATCAGTTTGAAGAAATACAGTTTATCTTGGGGCTGTAGACCTCTGAAATTTGCAAAATGATTTATCTGTTTCCAATATACAAAGGGGAAGACAAAGGATAAATATTTGCATTACCATAAGGAGAAATCAGGAGGGAAACATGAGTCACAAGTCCAGAACAGTTCTGAAAACCTGGAGGATATACTTCATTAGATTTCAAAGTCTGAGCTTCATTCATAAGATGATAGTTCCTTCTCCCTAGGGCTTCGGGGAGACCCACACTTTACATAGGCTTGCCCATTGACCATTTTTTTTTGGTTCCATGATCATGAAACATCTGGGTGGCAACCAAGCTCCAGACATCACCCTCCAAGGGTTTTGGGGTGATTGCCACCCTTTACCCAATCCTTGGGTTAGAGTCTTAACCACCCTAGTACAGTGACATCAAGGCTACATCCTCTCTACACTCTGGAATTCAGGTCCAACAATCTCAAAGCAAGGAGTTGGTGACCTGGCCTTTCCTAATCCATGGAGGGTAGGCGTACCCCTTTCAGAACTATGGGGTGTGAATCTAACCCTCCCTAACCATTAGTGGATGTGTTTCAACCTCCATGTGCCCTAGGGTGGCAAAACTCACTCAGAATAGTGGGCAGGAACATTGACACTCTTCAACTGCTGGGGCAAATTCACCCTCTCTGTACAGATGTATGGGGTTCCTCTCTTGGCTCAAGGATATGTCTTAATTACAGATCTCAGTTTCCATGGTTTCCCTCATAAAGCTGTTTTCTCTCCCATCTTTCCCATACATGTCACTTTTAGTCCAAGCTGACAGTGGTTTTCTTCATACAGTTCTCTCAGAAATTTTGTTGGTTTACCATGCAAGTATCAGATGACAAAGCCATCAGACAGAGAGACTTTCCACAAGATTTTCCCTGGGTAACTGAATGTGGAATCCTAATTTGAAAGTTCCAAGTTTAGGTAAATCATCAAGTGGGGCAGTATCATCTGGGGGCTTGATTTCAAGAGGCTTGGAATTTCTGGAATCTGTTTCTGGTTTCATTGAAGTAAATGATGAAACTACTATTTATAGTAGTTTCATAAAAAGGCTCTTTAGTGTCCATACTCATACCAATAGTATCTTCAAAGCAATCCAGGCCTTTTCCATCAAGCACCTCATGATTCCTCCAAAAAAATACCCCTAACCCATTTATAAAATCATTCCAGCATTTTGGTATTGGCAAAAGCACAACCCCACTCTCCAGGTATCAAATTCTGTATTCATCAGCTTGCAGGGGTGCTGATGTAAAGTACTAGAAATCTTTTGGCTTTTATGAAGGGTATTTATTTGGTAGACAAACTTAGAGTCACAAGATCATGAAGCATAAGTTACTTCCCTCACCAATATCTGTTGCCATGTGTTAAAGCAAGATGGTTGCTAGTCTCTGTGAGGGCTCAGCCTTCCTTTTCCTCTTAAGACTACATGGTCAAAGATCATAAATTCTCAGCTGTAGGTTAGCATAAGGCTTGGCTCTCTCCCTGGGGCTCATTTCTGTTTGGGCCTTGTTGATCTGCTCTCTCCACAAGGTCAGCTATAGACTGTCAGACTCTTTCCAGGGACTCTGCCATGCCTATGGAGTGTTCTCTATTTCTCTGTGGTCTTCTCCTGTATATTTACTTCCTGGCGCTCCAGCATGAAAAACTCCAACTCTCTCCTCTGCTGTGTCATTTTCTCTGTGAGTCTCCACCCACCAAGGGTGTAGGGATTCAATATCCTAGTGCTGTGGCCAAGTCAAATCCTTAATCATAATTTAATCAAGTAAAAGTGAAACCTCTGACTCTAATACAATCTAATAGGACTAGAGGAACAGGCCTTTTTACAAACATAATACAATATCTGTTTTTGGAATTGTTAAACAATGCCAAACTGCTACAAATACTTTTTTGTTTTTTAAATGTACTTAGACTACATAAATGCCACACAAAAAAATAGTGGATTCCCATATTCCACATTCCTTGCCCTTCCCACACTGTCCCACAATAACAACATATTTCATTAGTGTAGTAAATTTGTTACAATTGATGAACACATATTGGAGGATTGCCACTAAGTGTGAATTATAGTTTACATTATGGTTACACTCTGTCCTACACAATTTTGTATGTTATGACAAGATATCTAATGGCTTGTATTTGTCATTGCAAGATCATTCAGGACAATTCCAATGTACTGAAAATATCTCCATATTACACCTATTTCTTTCTTCATCCCCTCAGTACCTCTGCTGGCCACTGCCTCCACATCAATGATACATGTTTCTCTATTCCTAGAATAACAATAAGACTATAGTAGAAACACAGTAAGTATACCCTAGTCCATCTTTCATTCCTCACTTAGGAGGATTCTGGAATAGGGATGCCCAGTCTGTCTCTAATTGAGAGGGAGCTTAGATCCCATGGGGCAGATGAACTGGACCATCTTGCTTGCAGTTGCA
The DNA here is from genome assembly GCA_029593785.1 of Cabassous unicinctus. Lineage (NCBI taxonomy): Eukaryota > Metazoa > Chordata > Mammalia > Cingulata > Chlamyphoridae > Cabassous > Cabassous unicinctus. Next base: position 81,787 of record JAQZBX010000057.1, on the reverse strand, counting down.
GACTCTGTCTGTTCCTTGGGATAGTTTATGTCCAGCATCATCTCCTTGTTAGTCATCCTGGGTGAGTCCAATGAACTGGAGAGTAGAGGTTGCAACTCTATTGAGATTCATGGCCCAACTGGCACATGAATAGCTCAAAGATTTAAGTTTCTTGGACTTACATATATCTACTCTAGTACTAACTATAGGTTCATGTAGAAGGAACAGAAGAGCCTTGTGTAGGGAGACCACAACTGAGACAGATTCTGTCACATTGGAGAGCATAAATTCCAAAGCAGGGCCCACTAGTAGGGTGCCAAGTTCCTGAGCAGTCTTCCCTGTCTATAGTGTCTGGATGTCTCCAGAGTCCCCAGGAGCCCCACTATTTGAAGCAATATTTACTTTGGCAGTCAATGAGATCCTGCTGAGACGTGAATAATTGTAACCTCTGAAATTACCTTATTATACATTATTTATGGAGAGAATGGAGTAATGTATAGTTTGGATATTTTACTTGGCTGAGGCAAATGGCATGGAGGTATATAAATTTGTAAAAGTTATGCAAACTGTGGCAAGTTGGAAGCCAAATAAAATATGAAGCCACACAATCACAAGCACCTTATGGTTTTGATTTTGATTGTTCTATTTCTTTAATTTTTCCAAATAAGGAATATATTTTGATTGTATTATAATCAATAGGCCTTATAATTGTGTTTTCTGTTTTACTCCTCATATGTGTGTGTGTGTGTCTGTAAAACCTGTAACTATCTAGTTTCTATATCTACTTTTTGACTATGGGCATGTTATCTCATAAGTTTGAGTTTAAGTACTATTTTCTTTTTTTTATCCTGTGCTTATGTTTCTAAATTGTACTTATAAAGGATATTGTGATTAATACATTAGTACAAAAGCTGTATTTTATATTTAAATCATGTTTAATGTATCTAGATGGATTTTCAAACTAAGAAGAAGGAAAATTGCACATGGATAATCACTCTTAAGCTTCTAAAACAAGAAAATTCAAACTTGTCACCTGAATGTCCCCATTTAATAAAGATTTTTCATTTTTATTTATTTCAATTAGACATAATGTCAAACTTACAAGACAGTTGCAAAAATGATAGAAAACACATAGAAAGAACTCCAACATAACCCTCACCCAGAAACCTTGATGCATTTGCTCTATACATGCTAAGGATTTTGTAATTCATTTTTAATACTCAGAAATACAATGTATAGGGAATATAATCTATCCAAACATATAACATCAGGAGATTGTATATAATAAACATGCAGTAATATAAAATACATACATCCACTCATTCATTCATTCAGTCAGTCAGTTAACTAATAATATTTATTTTAGTTTGCTAAAAGATGCTTGGAGCAATATACCTGAAATTGGTTGGTTTTTACAGTGTTAATTTATTAATTTATAATTCTGAGGCAATGAAAGTGTCCAAATCAAGTCATCACTGGGAGATCCTTTTCCCTGAGCTGCTGCTGTGCATGATCAGGAACATGGCAAGGCACAATGGCAGAGTTGGCTCATCTCTGCTCTCTCCTCTTGGCCTTGCTGCTTTCAGCTTCAAGCCAAGGTGGCTTCCTCTCAGTTTCTGGCACTCAGTGCCTTCTCTCTCACCTTCTGAGTTCTCTCTTTCTCTGTGGCTTTCTTTCTGTGCCTTCATTTTATTCCTCCATTCATAAAGGACTACAGTAAAATGCTTATAAGGCACCCTGGTCCTGCAATCTAATCAAAGGCCCTCCCCTGAAGAAATCTAATCAAAAGTTCCCACTGACAATAGTTTTGTATGCACAGGAATGGATTAAATGTAAGACCAGGATATTTTAGGTTCCACAAAAGCTTCAAACTGCCACAGAAAAGAAATTCAGGCACTGGTATAAAGAAAGATAAAATGTGACAGAATTCTCTGTTCTCAGGAAGTCTATATTTCAGTGTGGAAAACAGAAAAAAAAATGAACAAATACATTTTATGATATATCAAAAAGTAATAACTGCCATAAAGAAAATTTAAGCATGAAATTAAGATAAGGAAAGTCAGGAAATTTAAAAATATTAAATAAACTTGTTAGGGAAGGGTAAGTTAAAAAGGGGACATTTGGACAAAGACTGGATGGTGATAAAGAAGTGATTGAAGTGCATATATGGGGATGAATGTTCTGGAAAAATGAAAAAGCAACTGAGGATATGCTGAAGAAGGGACATGTCTTTCTTTGTCACCAGGGATATAATGGTGGAGGGACAAAAGAAGTAGTAAAATAGAGATATTTGAACTTTGTGAATAGAGGGAAATGTTAAGGAATTATAAGAGCTCAATATTACACTAAAATTTTGCATTAAGCAAATGGAAGTATTAAAATGTCTGTTACAGTGGCAAAGCAGAAGGGGGACACTTCTTCTGTCCAGTTACTTTGCTGACACCTTGGCCTGGACTTAGTTAACCATTATGCTGACTTGCATCATCATTGAGTGAATGCTCTTTTTACCGGAATTAGAAAATAACTTCACTTTTGTGTCTGGTACTTTTCCTCAACATGTTAATCAGTTTATTTATTTATTTTTTAATTTATTTTATATTTTTTTAAAGATACGTAGATTGCATAAATGCTACATAAAAAAATAGGGATTCCCATATGCCCCGCTCCCCATAGCTCCCACATTTTCCCACATAAAAAACATCTTTCATTAGTGTGCTACAGTCATTGCAACTGATAAACACATTTTGGGGAATTGCCACTAAGCATGGACTATAGTACACACTGTAGACTACCCTCTCTCTCTCACAGTTCTGTAAGTTATGGGAAGATATATAATGGCCTATATCTGTCATTGCAATGTCATTCAGGATGATTCCCAAGATTCAAAATGCCCCCATATTATACCTGTTTTTCCCTCTCTTGCCCTCAGAACCTCCAGAAGCCACTGCCTCCATATCAATGTTGCAATTTCTTCCATTGCTAGAATCATAATAAGTCAATAATAGAATACCAGTAGGTCCACTTTAGTCCATAGTTCATTCCACAATCCTTAAGATTATGGGATGGTGATGTCCACTCCACCTCTTATTGAGAGGAAGATTCAATCTCAAACAGCCGATGGATGGGACTCTCCCACTAGCAGTTGTAGGCCCTCTCATTTCCTTGGTGTGGTGGTTGTACAACCTCACCTCTGCATTAGTTGCCCTGGGTGAGACAAATGAACTGGAGATTAGGTATCACACCTCTACTGAGGCTCAGAGCCCAGCTGTCACATGGGCAGTCCAAAGATTTAAGTCTTTTGGACATGCACTTACCAATTTCAGCACCAAGTATAGGTCCAATTATATGTAGCACCAAGTATATGTAGGGAAGCTGCAACTGAGCTAAACTCTGTACTCTCAGGAGCACAAATTCCAAACTAGGGCCCACTGGCAAGGCACCAAACTCTGGAGCAATCTGCCATGACCATAGGACCTGGGTGTCTCCAGAGACCCCAGAAGCCCCACTATTTGGGGAGCATCTACCCTGACAATCTATGAGATTCTGCTGAAATGTGCATAAGTGTTACCTTTGGGATGACCTCCTGACTCACTTTGAAGCCTTTTAGTCATATAAACTCTTTTGTCTTTACCATTCCTCCCCCCCCCCTTTTTTGGAGGTCCTTTTCCAGTTGTGTTGCTAGTTGGTGCTTGGTAGTAATCCCTCTGTGCCATAGAGTCTCATCCCCAGGAATCATGTCCCACCCTGGAGTATGGTAATGCATATATATGCTAAGTTTGGCTTAGAGAGAGACCACATTTGAGCAACAAGGAGGCTTTCAGGAGGTAACTCTTATGCACCCTACAATACTAGGCTAAATTACAATTCAAGAGCAATGACTCACAAGGATAATCATCAATCTCAAAGGCCCATCAATGGACCAATCTTACTCACTAATCTTTGCCCCAGCACCTGTAGGACTGTAACTGTTCCATTAGAGAATGTAGCAGAGTTCTCCAGGATGGGAACTCAACATTCCTTCAGCACCTGTGTGAATCTCACCCACTGTGACAATACCCCATGAACACCTGAAAATATTTACACACCACACATGTATGTTCAGGTGAACTTCATCCAATATATCCCCAAACACTGACATATCACACCAATGATCCTCCCTTGCCCCAGTTGTAACCCTTCTGTGATCCAAAGCTTTTTCAATAATGAAGCCAATAAAATAGCCAAGTACAATTAATAGGAAAATGAAATAATAGTGATAGGTTTAAATATAAGAAATAAAATATATAAAAATTAAAACTAAAACTAAAATAAAATTTAAAAATTGGGATTTTAAAAAATAATGAACAATATTTTAAAAATATTTTGGCATTTTGTCTTTCATCACTGTAATATTGGTTGTCCTGTATGTACAGTGACCTTTTCTTCCATTTATTCCCCAGTATCTTACTTTTTTTATTTTGTTTTCAAAGAAGTTTTAGGTCATAGTAAAGTCATGTACAGAATACAGGGGAATCCCTTATACCCAACATCCTCCCTCTTTTCCCCCTTCCCATGTTAATAAGTTTTTATCTCTGGATCATACATTTGTTACAACTGATGTATAAATAGTGAAGCATAGCTACTAACCATGGTCAATGGTTTATATTATGATTTATATTTTAGGTTGTACACTTTTGTAAATTTTGATGATATTTAACATGGCCTCTTTCCATCATTTCAAGATCATGTAGAACACTTCCATTTCCCACTAAATACCCCCTCTTCCATTTATTCTATTCCTTCCTCCTCCACCCCTCAAGGCCCATGGGCCAGAACTCTCTTCAAGTGCTGGAGCAAAATTACCCACTCTGTACACATCGGTGGGGTTCCTCTTTCAGCCCAAAGTGATATCTTAATTCCAGATCTCAGATTCCATGGTTTTCCTCTTGAAGTCATTTCACCTAAAATCTCTTCCTTTTGTGTCCCTTTTAGTCCAAGATGACAGTGTTTTTGTTCATACAACTCTCTCAAAAACCTTGTTGGTTTAGCATAAAAGAAGCAAGGTTCCAAGCCATCAGACAGTAAGACTTTCCACAATTCTTTCTGAGACAACTGCATCTTCCATCCTGATTTACAAGTTCCATGTTTAGTTAAGTCCTCAAATGAGGCACTCTCATCTGGGAGCTTGATTTCCAGAGACTTGGAATTTCCAGGATTAGTTTCTATTTTCTTTGTGCACAACAGTTCAACTCAGCTTATGTCACTCATCCAGCATTTTGCTATAACTGCATGGAGAAGCCAAGCCGGAGTCTCCAAGTTTACTTTGGAAAGTTCTTGAGCTAAATGTCCAGGCTTGCCATTTTCAAATTCTGCTTTCCATAAAAAACCTGGAGTTAATCTTGTTAAATTCATTGAGACATTAAAACACAGATTGCCCTTCCTCCAGGTTCCAATTATAGTTTTAACATTTACTTCTAAGACCTCATATAAAGTCTCTTTAAAGCCCATATTACTATCAACAGTATCTTCAAAGCACTGTATGTCTTTTCTACCAAGCATTTCACAATTCCTCAAAAAATACCACTTAGCCATTTATAAAACTTTTGCTTTGGTAATAGCAAAAGCACTTCCCCTGCCACTGGTACCAAATTCTGTATTAGTGAGTCAAAAGAGGTGCTGATGCAAAATACCAGAAAACAATACTTATGTGTGTTTCAAAAATGCTATCACACATTGCTGATTAACATTCCAATGTCGGGGCATACTGCAATTGTTTCCATTCTGAAATTGTACATTTTGTTTTCTTATAATTAAAATTGGCATTAAAATTTCTCTACAAATCTATTTTGTGGGAATATGAAACTAGTTTTCATGGACATGTACCTAGGAGGGAATTAGCTGGGCCCATTGATGATTCATGTGTTCAAATTTATTAATAACTGTCAACTTATTTTCCAAGGGGCTTTTAGTATTTTATATTCCAATCAGCAAATCATGTGAACCTTTTAAGGCCTATGTGTTGATGATAAATAAAGCTCTGGATTTCTAAAACAACTGGTGCTAAATTTAAAGTTAGATATTAGCCATCATGCAAATAAACTGCTCTTGATATTCCATCTGGGCATGAACAAGGACATTGGAAGGGATAAACTATTGTCTATGAAATACCTTAGAGATTCATAGACAACTTCTTTGTATTCATTTTCAATCATTTTAATAACAATTTTGTAATATGACTTAGACCATGAATTCTTAACAAGTGGTCCATGAGCTTGAATTGAAATTTGAAAAAAAAAACACATTGTTTTGGTGGGGACTTGTTGGTGCAGTTGTGATATGTTCTGTTGTAGACATATTGTGATTCAAGCAATGGAAGAAATTGTAACAGTGAGGTGGGGCCGGAGGCCACTGGACATTTTGGGGGCAGGGAGAGGAGGGGCAGTTGAAATACTGGGGCTTTTTTGGGACTTTGGGGGTTGTCCTAAGTGGCGAAGTGGCGACAGATGTAGGCCATTTTCCATCAGAAAATACCATGCAGAACTGGGTGGGAGAGAGTGTGGTCTGTGATGTGAACTGTGGTCTATGCTCAGTGGCAAGGCCCCAGGATATGTATACCTATTGCGGGTGTTGTACCACACGGATGAGGAATGGTTGTGTGGGATGTTGTTGGAGGTGTGGGAGGTGGGGAACATGGGAATTCCTGTAATTTCTGCGTAATATTTAGGTAATCTAAGCACCTTTAAAAAAATAAATATATATATATATAACAAATAACATTCATGTAAACAAATGCACATATATGCATATGTATTTATATAGAATTTTACAAATATTGGTATGTATTGTGAAGAATTTGATTTTTACCCACAATAAAAAAAAAATACACAGTATGATGTGAACTCTTAAGGAGCACATGATTTTCACCTGACTAGCAAAGGGGTCTGTGGAACAAAAATGATTAAGAAGCTTTCCTTTAGATGCACTCATTCTTGGTTCAAGAAAGAATGTATTCATTGTTTCATGAATGTCTTACTTTAGTAATTTTTTTTTTTTTTTTGCTTATAATGTGTACCTTGGACCCATCAACCAAACCAATAACTAAATCAGTAAAACTGTCTTTTCAGTGCTCCACCATATCCTATCCCTATGCCTCCTGCATTATAATTTTACCAAATATACATTCATGGAAAATGATAGAATGTATAGTTTTAGTTATTAGGAACTTTATAAAAGGGAACACATGCTGTAGGTAATCTTTTTGAGAATTGATTTTTTTTTCACTTGGCATGATTTTACAACATTAATATAGTTATAATTAACTATGGTGCAGTTTTTTTGTTCAATATTATTCTATATTATGACCACACCACACAGTTATCCACATTTTGCACATGAATGCTTGTATAATATCTAGTTTCCTACTATTACATGTAATGTTGAGTCAACATTGCTGCAAAAGTCACCTGATCCCCAAGTACAAGAGTTTATATTGGATATATATCAATGACTGGAATTGCTTGTTTATAGGGTATGAAAATGGTCATGGTTACAGAATAATGCCAAGTAGTTGTAATAATTCAAAAAGGTTATAAAAATTTTACATTCTCAGGAGGAATATATAATATTGTGGTGAACAACATCTCCAATATTCAGTTTTTTCAGTTAAGTCATCTTAATGTTTGATTACTCCCCAATTTATATCTATAGACCAAATCACATCCCAAAACATGACTTTTATGTTCAATTGTACCTTCAAAGTTCCACTTAACTCTATATTTTTCAATTTTATTTAGGCTTATATATTCCATATATTCTTGATCTCTTATTGATGTAAATCATTTTTAACAGTTTTACAGCACTTAATCTGTTTTTATCTGTAAATTCCAACTGGGCTTCTAATCTACATACATTAAAACACATGCATACTTACATAGTTAACATACATTTTAAGTGAGCAATTATTTGAAGGATGGCTTACATATTTATATAGAAAGTATAATTTAAATGGAATAAGTTCATAAATCATAAGATAAATTATTCACAAAATGAACACATTTATATGAAATTAATACCATACAACTAGCACTTGAGAAGTTCCAATGGTATTCTCTCCCATATGCTATGAATCTGCCCACCTAATAACAGATACAATATATAATTTGTAACAAGCTACAACAAATGTAACATCTATACACGTTGTTAAAGTTCTGTTCTATATATGAATTCATATTGTATATATTTATTTTATCTGGCAACTTCCAAATAATGTTCTGTTTGTGGGACTCATCCATAGGAGCATATTTAGATATAGTTAATTCATTTCAGTTACTGTACTGTACTACATTAGATGATTATAATCTGATTAATATGTACATACTACTGGTGATTGTTATTTGGATTATATCAAGGTGAAAATATTTTGTACATTGCTTATGTGAACATTCTAGTATATGTCCCTATGGTGCACATGTGCATGCATTTCTGACAAATATATATCTAAATTGGGATTTATAACAGATCATAAGGTCTGTATAAGTTGGCATCCAAAAGCATATAGAGCATGAGGCAAAAAATATTAAATGAAAATTAGAAAATACTATTGATGGATGTAAAGTAAAATGCCATGAGCATTATTTTGGAAAGTGCCAGATGCCGGAAACAGTCTTATTCTTGTTTGTTCCTTCTGTTTACCGTTGCTAAGATTCAGAGGGATGAAATCAGATGTAAATGAGATGATGATAAGATGTAACCCCCATTTGGTGCCAGGTGCCAAAACTGTGGTTCAGTACATCCCGCTAGAGTAACAAAGTATGAAAATAACCTTCAAACAGTTCCTCAGCTCTGCGCAGAAGAAACCCCTAGTTTTCCTTATCTACACTTGCTTAATTATCATAGTAAAATCCGCAACCCAGGTGGGGTTTATCCACCCTTTTCCTGATTGTGCAATGTATGTGCAAGCATGAGTTTTCAACACACTGATGATACAATTATATAATCAGCTATGTGTGTTCATCCATATGCACAAAAGCTAATTCACGATCAAAGCAGATGCTAAATAGAAACTTAGGCATTTAAGTAAGAGTGAAACCACAGTTCCGGGAGTCAGTTCTGACTCACTTTAGGCTGACCTTGGCTCCTTGTCTCTGCAGACACAATAAATGTAAGTTCTGCCTAAATCTCGTGTTGAGGTTTTCTTCTCACCATCTTCGGTTATCCGTAAAAGCACTGTTTTGGGACCTAACACTATGAGCTAAAGATTATGGAGATAAGCTGTGCTTATAGACTTTAATGAATCTATAAGCAAAATTAAAAAGAATGAAAATAAGTGAATTAAACAAGTTTGTTGCAAATATAATTCTTCTATAAAAATTTTATTTCCTTATACCAGAAGCAAAATATTTAGAAAATGAAATTTAAAATGAGATGAAATGAGCCTACATCAAAATCATTGAAATTTCTAGGTAAAAAATGTGAAGGCAAGGTTCCCACCAAAAAAAAATAATGTTGTAGAGATAAATGTGAAACAAGTCAGAAATGAAGAAGATACATTTTCCACTCATACACCAGGACACCTCTGCTATGAGCTTTTATGGAGGAATGGGCAAACTGTGCTTCTCCCCTGCCTTCTCACATTTTGAACATTTTCAGACTCAGTTATTATAAGAACTTGGTAATTAGATGGTCTTGGTTTGAGTCCAACATCCTGTTCTTATTACAGGCTGGGCTTTGGTAGTTACTTAACCTTGTTAGACCCAATTTACTTGCCTGTAAAAAGAGGATAAAATTAACACTAATTTCATGGCTCTACTTAAGTAAAATCATGCAAATAAATTCAAGCACAGTGACTCTCAGACAGTAATTGCTCAATAAACATTAACCATTTTGATTATTATTACTGATATTACTATTAAATTTTTATTTATTTTATTCAAAATTATCAGCTTTTGAGTTATATTTTTGCTTTTTATCCTCTTTTCTCACATTCCTATGTCTATTTGCACATACCTGTTTTAAAATAAATTTCCAATAGTCCTTTATATTTTCATTTGTGGAATCTTAGTATAACTATTAATAGTAATTCAACCAGCCTTTTAAATTCCCAACAAATTTTTTTTTCAAAGCTGCTGTTCAATCAATTACAGAATTCTTATTGTGTTTTGGTAGTACAGTGCAGCCTTGTAACAATCTCAAATTTAAGGTAAACTTTTTTTGCTATGTAAAATATTTTTCCTTCTTTTTCAAAACTTTCTCCTCTCTTTAGCTACATTTTCTGGGAGAAGAGAGAGAAAGGATAGAAAGGAGCTATATTTATTTGATAGTCTGGAGCTTTATAGTTATTATATAAATTAGCCCTTATAAACAAAGTCATGGGACAGGAACATTTTCCTCTTTTACAGATGATTAAACTGAGGCTCAGAGAGTTTGTGTAACTTTCCCCAGTTCATACAGCTAGAAAATTTCAAGACTAGAAGAGTTCAATTCAGCCTTCGTCTTTTGGAAGAACATTTTTTGAGGTGAAACATTTGTATAAGTAATACTCTATCCCTTTTAATTACCAGCTATTTATTGACAATTGCTAAGTGCTATAGGCTACCAGGATTGGATCCTAAGTAAATTACCAGATATAAAATGAGCACTTCGTATATTCTATCTCATGTAATACTAACAATATGATAAGGAAGTTATCAATTTCAAATTAGACATATCCTCATTTTAGTATCATGTTAGTCAAACAGTTCATTTGCTTCAGGCATTAAATATCCTGAGACTTGAAAATAATTCTGTATGCAGGTAAATGTAGAGGACAGTTTGTCCTCCTATTCTCCTAAATACTTTCCCATTGTTATTCCCTTATCTTGAAGCCCGCAGTTCCCTAAGGCTTTAGCCATGTGCTGTTCATGTTATTATAGCAAAAGAAGCATTTAGTGAGTTCTAAGCAAAGATGTAAGGGGCAAGAGCCATCCAGCATTAGGCACTTCCTGCACGGTGGTGCTCCTAAACAGGGGAGTGCCACATTTTGAGACTGTTTACAACTGGGGGTCATGTTCTGTAATACTTTCAGTGCTGTCCATTTTATTTCTTTCAATTTGAAATGTAAATCATGATCTATACCCTTTTGAAAACAGAGAAATTAAAGTATCTAGATTTCTCCCAATAACAGCACAACTATGCCCATTTACTGTCTGTCATACACATTATATAGAATTTGAAACCCATTTTTTTCTGTTTCAATCAATTAATGCAAAACCTGAGACTATCCTGTTATATTGTGATCCATGGGGCAATTTAATAGTGCTATAATAGTTATTTTTCTTCGCATATTGTGAAGGACATTACAAAATATTTTGTTCCCCCCTTTAGTTTGAGTTATTACTTAGAAAGGAATCCAAACGTATTTCAATGATTAGAAGAGACAATGGAGGCTCTATAAACCTCACCCCATATTGCCAATCTCTGAAAAAAAGACTTTTCATGTTCACCCTTCAAATTAACTTTCACTGCATTTCTATTAGGAATGCAAATGACAAGTTATTTTCAAGTTTGTGTATATAAAATATTAACTATTTGATTTAAACAGTATGTTTCTTTAATTTCCTATGTGCCTGGACATCTACCCATGTTTATATTACATGTGTTTAATTTTAACACATTGTAATTATGAAAAACTTAAAGATAAGTTATTCAGGAGAGTTGGGTTTTGTTCCATGCTCTAGCCTGAAGCTAGATAGATATATGCAATTGTATAATTTAAATCAACTATTCACCAATTTCCACTTAGAAAAGTGACAGTTGGGGTACCTGCAGACACTAGTGACTACCATTTATTGAGAACTCACAAAAAGCCAGTAATTCACTAAGCACTCTATGCATACTATCTTATTTCATTCTTACAACAACCCTGTAGGACAAGAGTTGAAACCATTATAAAAACACTAAACTGAGTCTCAAAAGTGTAATATGTCTAATAAAACCCATGTACTTAAATCACACAGCTCAAATCATGAATATATAGTACTTTTCCAATTGAGTTCTTTGTGTGATTTAAATTACAGAGAGGACAGGACTTCTTTTTCATTCATGTAAATCAATGCTCCTACAGTTATCCTATATATTTTTCATTTATTCATGAAGCCAATAAACTATTTCTTGTGCAAAGAAAAAATATTTCTTTTTGCAATGAATATGTATTCTGCAGAAAAACAGAGCATGGGACAAAATCAACTGTGAGTGACTGTGGGAAACATTTTTCCTTTTTTGAATTAATTTATCTATTACATGAAAGCTAATCATATGGTCTGGCCAACAGTTTTGAGAGACTAATATTCATTTTATTTTGTTTGCTTTAGTTACTCTATCTTGCCATCTTGTTATAATTTTGGTAGTAATTGGAACAGCAACAATAACAACAAAAAAGTAAAACAACCATTGAAAATTTACTTTCAAAACCCAGATTCTGGGCTCATGATGTGTAGTTTTATACCTAATCTGATTCTCATGTCCTTAATCTGCAATTTTGCTCTTCTGCTATAATAGGAGAGTCTACTTCATTTAGTTTTTATGACATTAGATGAAACAAAGCAAATTAAGAAGTTAGCATAGTGCTTGGGACAATATTTGGTACAATTATTAAAATCCTTGTTATGGCTAGTTTGCCCCTTATACAGCATACAGATATGGAATTAGAGTCTGTCCAACTTTAAAATTGTAGTAGCAAATTTAAGAAGAGGACTATATTAGGGACAGACCAAAATTCACTTAGCTTCCTTGAAATTTTTGAGATTGAAAGAACTTATTGCATAGATGAAAATTTCCATGATGAAAATTTAAATTCTTATAATATATTAAATAATAAGGACATATCATATTTTAAAATCAATAATCAAATAATTTAATAGCTTTAGAAAGATTATATTGTTCATAATTAAATTTATCTATATTTTCACACTATGTGAAAAGAAATTCATAGAAGGTGGACACAGTACAAAAAGAACAATCCAAATAGACTTAGAAAACATTGTCTCTTAAACTGAAAAAAGATTGATAAGTGAAAAAGTTTTTGTCATTTAAAAAATAATAATTAGAACTATATTATGTGGACATTAAAATAAATATTAATTTTACTTCCTAAATATTTGAGTGGGAAACAGCCATTCATATTTAATAATAATAATTAATCATAATAATAATGATTAACCTTTGTAGAGCTATCTTATTGTTTCATGAATTCTGGTATTTACTCAAATGCATTTTATCTTGTAATCACCAATAATCTTAAGTAAGATATATATTATTTCCTCCAATTTTGCACATAACAAATTTGAGATTTAAACATATTGTCCTGGGGAATGTGTGTAGCTTAGTGGTTGAGTGCCTGCTTCCTATGTACAAGGTCCTAGGTTTAATATCTAGTACCTTCTAAAAAATAAAAATAAGCTTACTATCCACATTTATCCAACTACTAAAAATGGTTCTGTATGCAAACTCAAGAAGCCTAGACTTTAAATATATACTTTTACACTGGTACACTTTTAAAAATGAATTCTATTGCATTAAGTATTGCGAAGGCAAATGCTGATAAGAGTTCTCCAGGTTTTAAAGTGCACTTTTAGATAAGTCATATATCTTTCTCTGGACATTAGATTTCCTGCTGGTTAATTGTGAATTTATGGATATTTCATCTGATATCTGATTTGGATTTACAAAATAAGGCAACTTATTCAGTGAAAGAAATGGGTATGGGTACTATCACAATTATTATTTTTAAATCTATTATTTTTAAAGTAATTTCATCTTTAATTGTAAATCCAAAGATGTTTTCAAAATCATATTTCAGTATGTAATCATTTGATAAATATGTTGAGAAGCTGCTCTTAAGCACAGTGCATTAGCTGAGGGCTTTCAATTTACTCAAATATGGAGCAGAAAGTAAGGCCAAATTTCCAAATGAAGCCAGTACTTGCGGACAACAGTATGTTTGAGAAAAATAGGTTGTGGTATTCCTAAGCCTGAAAACATGGAAACTGATTTGGCAATGGGCTAGATGTTCTCTTTCAAATCTTAAAAATATTTGCTAAGAAAATTCGAACAGGACTTTAGAGTTTTTCTGCCCATCTGCTCCCAGTCTTCATATTATTTAAGCAAAATGCATTTCATATTTCTATTCCCAGTGTGCATAGAGGTAGGGCTCACTTAACTGTTTTTACATTCCTTGTAAATTTTAAATTCCGTGACATGAAGTTCAGTGGTAGTCATAAAGACACAGTCCTGTGTATCCACTCAATGCAGTAAAAAAAGCCTGGAATGCCTGATGTGACATAAAACAGAAACAGAGAAGATTGGTGAATAAAAGTGATTCCTTTTGCATGTGGAATATGCAAAATTGTTTCAAAAAGTAATAGAAAATCCCTATTGACAAGTGACCAATAGGCAAGTGAATTGAGTATTCAAATTTTCTCTACAGACTCAGATTATTTTAGAACTATGTGCTGTTTTTTTTCCCTCCAAATCAAGATCCAACAGTATTTTATTGTTTTTGTATTAGTTTTTTTAAGTTATTTTTTATTTTTAAAGAAAATTTAGAATTACATAAATTTTGCATTAAAATATAGGGTATTCCCATATACCCACTGGCTCCTCCTCCATTAACATCATCTTTCATTAGCGTGGTACTTTTGTTACAATTGATGAACACATATTGAAGCATTGCAACTAAATATGATCTATAGTTTACATTATAGTTTACAATTTGCATTCCACAGTTTCATAGGCTTTTACAAAATGTGTAATGGCCTGTATCAGCCCTTGTAATGTCATGCAGGAAAATTCTATGGTCCCTGAAGTACCAAATGATACACATATTCTTCCGTCTTGCTCTCCTTGGAACTTCTGTTGGCCATTGTCTTTATATCAATGATACACATTTTCTATTGCTAGAATAATGTCTACTTTAGTCCATAGTCACTTTCCCCCCAAGGAGATAATCCCTATTTTCTTTAAAATTTCAGAAAATCCAAAATCAAAGAAGACCTCTACACAATGCATTTTGTGACATTAATATATTTGATATCCATACATTAAAAAATAATACAAAAACAATGTTAAAATTACCGAGATTATAGATTCAGAATTTATATGTCAATAAAAAGTTTTATCCAAATCATTTTCAGGTAGTTTAACATGAACAAATATCTTAATGTAACACTAATATTAACTGAATAGTTACATGTAAATATCCTAAATATATGCAATATAAAAAGTAAAATACTAGTACAAAATAATTTAACACAAATTATAAATATATAAGATGAATTGAAGAAAATATTGCAATATATATAAATATCAAGTGATAACAATGTATATAAATAACAGAATACAAATAATTATTTAAATCAATAAGGAAAATTTAAATAATCTAATAGAAAATATATACAGGAGATATTCACAAAGTGATTGTAAAAGAAATTGAAGAAACCAGGAGTTTTTGCCTCAATATCATTAAGAGACATGTAACTGAAAACAAATTGCTTTCCACTCTTATATGTTATTATTTTATTATTTTACTTTATGATACTTACCAATATCACAATTGGAAGAATTATTATTTTACTTTATGATAAATAATTATTACTTTATGTTATTTTTATTTATGATAATTACAATAATTATTTTACTTTATGATACTTACCAATATCACAATTGGAAGAATCAAAACACAAATTGACAGTTAATGGGAGTATAAAAGTTGGGGATGCAGTTATCTGAAAGCTGAAAACATAAATTTTCAAATATTTACTAGGGAAACTTTTGTCTTATGCACAAAGGCAGGGATTATTTTGAGGAGGTTAGAAATAACCAAAATATTTAATAATATAATATTCTATAGGAATACAATATAATAATTTGCAGTAGTAATTAATTTATTAACATATATATCACGTAATATTATGTAAACAAAGCATGAGAGAGAGGTATGCTCTACATTATATTATATTTCAATGTTGACAAAGAGAACATGTTTAAGGACATGAAGGACATTGGTGATATATACTAACCATCAAAAATGCTAATATTTATTAAAGGTATGATGCTAACTTACACATTTGTTACTTTTTAATCAAGTAACAAAGAAACTAAAAAAAAAAAATTTGCTATACCATAGCTTACAGATGAAACCCAAACATAATCTTCTTGGTAATCATTGGTCCATTACTCCTTTTGACAGTTTGAATTCATGCACAAAAGACACACCTCCTATAAGTGTATCATGAGCAGCCATTTGCACATTCATATAAATTTTTACTATCAAAATAATAAGAGGTAAGAGAAATGGAATTTAAAGGGTTTAATGAAAAGAGAAGTTCTCTTTCCAAGTAACTGTGATAGCTCATATTTTACTTGAAAAAAGGTGCTGGACCAGAAGCTCATTTCATAAGAACAAGTTTATTTTTGCAAGCCATAATTAAATGAATATTTTTTGCCTTCAACTGTTCAGGAAGCTTATTTGTTACTATTAAATTTTTAATTACTCATGATATTGAAGGAAAAGAAGGAAATATTTTCAGACCAAAGTAATAAAATAAAGGAGAAATATGAAGTCATAATCATGAGACATGTCATATCCTCTTAAGGATGAGATATCCTCGGAAAACTCTTATAATCAGTGATACTAAAACTATGTGACTTTGTTTTATTTTAATTTATAATTCAATAACAGAAAGACCTACACATTTTGTTTCATAGGAGATTTGAGTTAGAAATAATGAAAATGTAATTAAAATAATGTCTTGCCAAAAAGTCTTGACATCTTAATTTTAACAATGTGTGAAATACCACATCTCTTTCATTCAACTACTCATACTAACTCAAAATATCATATTTGCTCTGCAAGAAGTATACAAAAACATGTCCCTCCACAGTTCCAACAAATAAAGGGTTTTTGTCCCAATTTGATGTGAAAGCATGGCATTTTCCATCCTTTAAGTTGTAATACTAGAATAAAAGTTGACGTCAGACCAACTTTCTCTTCATTAAATTAAATGAATTAAATTGGAGTAAAAGTAGAGAAGATATATATGAATGCAGGACATCACAAAACATTTGTTTCCATCACAATGCTTTCTAAATTCATTTAAAATAGGAAGTGACACTACAGTCCAATCCCAGTCAGGAGTGGTTTTATGCCTGAGCCATCCATAATTTGAAAAATATTTATGTAAATATATTTAAGTGATAAGTATATACTTAAAAATATAAATATATATTTATGAAATTATTTATGAGCATAAATTACTTCACATAATCACAAACTCTAAACTACAATATAGTAAAAGCATGTTTATTATATATATTTCATACATCTTAGTTGCAAAGAATGGCTAGTCTTGATTATTTAGAGTCCCTACATATCTTTCAAAGTTGGTATTAAGTAGTTTCAAGAGTTAATTGAAATAATAATTCCTATTATTTAAAGAGCATAATAACAAAGGTATTTGTATCAGATTGTATTTTCCAAAGATTACAGCAAAATAGCACCAGCCCACAATCTCTTCTAGAAACTTGCCACTCCTTATTAATATTTGGAGTCCATGTCCCCTCCCTTTGAACTTGGGCATATAGGCCATTTTGACATCTTTGTCCATTGTAGTCAAGAAGGGTTCTTATGTGATTTCCAAGATTAATTCATAAAATCCCATGGATTATCTCCTTGATCTAATGATTGAATTACCCAATAGCTACCATGCTATGAGTAAGCTCAATTAATTTCTGTAGAGATCTACATGGGTAGAAAGTGCGATCTCCAAAAAGCAGCTCACAACTGGCAACTAACACCAGTTTTCTGCCATGTCTGTGAGCCAACTTGAAGATGGATCCACCAGATCACAGTTGAATTACCCCAATGGATACTGTGTTATACAGAAGTGAGCTGAAGTGAGCTCTGTTCAAAATGCTGATTCTTGGGCAATATAAATGATCATTGTGTTTTAAGTCACTATGTATTAAATTGCTGTGCATGAATAGTAGCTAAAACATACTTAGGTTTCCGGAATAGGTGTATAATCATAATTAATGCTAAAAATATGTGATATTTACATTAGGACCAGGTGGCTGGCAGAATGCTGAAGTGACTCAGAGAAAGTGTTAACAGAAATGATCCAAAAGGATATAAAGATACTGTTGGTAAGAACTCAATGACCTAGCAAAGTAGATTTCTAGACAGAATATTGAAAATGCCACCTGGTTTTTCCTTTCATGGCCTTTGTTTAAAAATGAGAGGAATAGAATATATTTATATGTAGGAAGGAGCCAGGAGTTTCTGGGTTCAAAAATGAAGCTGTTTCTTTCCACAAAATAATCTCATATTGAGAAAGGATTATATCAAATACTAGCTGAGGATGCAAACTCATGTGTTAAGACTTCTCAACAATTTTAGACAGTGCCTTATAAAATTTTACAACAGAAAAAGACACTCTTTTAATCTTAAAGGGAGGCCTTGCAGATTCTCACATGCACAAAAAATGAGTACAAAAGAGTTTTAAAGTATTGTAGTGGAGCAGCTTCGCAAGTATCCAATGGTAGGGAAAGATTTATCTCTAGGAAGGTCTTAATTTGGGATTTTTCTAAGGATATGAATTCAAATAAGCTTCCAAGAAAACCTTTAATACTTGCACCATCAGACTGGATTAAGTACTAAACAGATTGAGATGGTTACTCAGATGGAAACAGAGTTAATCTATGAGTTAGCATGAGTGACTAAGAATGCAGAGGTCATAGAGACCAAGCCTAAAAGGGTATTACTGAGTCTTAAACAAGGAAATGGAAAAAACTACCAAGCAGGCTTTCAGAACTGCTAAGAATCAGGGACTGATTGACTCTAGTGTCCTCTCTTCTGAATGGAGATGTCTTTACAGTGGACTTACTAGGACAGTTATATAGCCAGCATGTTTTGACAAAGTCCAAGCACCCCATGGGAAGAAATGAAGAATCCTAACACTTATTGAAAGCTGCGCTCCCAGCTGACATCCTCGGTCAACTTCTTAGCTGTGAGAGTAACCCAATTTGAAAGTAGACCCTTGGACTCAAACTACAGACTCTTTGGCAAAGTATTAATTGATTTAATACACATGATTTGAGGTGTATTGTTCCCCTGGGCCCAGTCTCTTTATTTGCATAAGGGTGTTTTTTATTGATAAAGTACCTTCTTTGCTTTTGCTAAAAAAATATTAAAATATTATCATTACCTATTGTCTATATATTATGATAGTTGTATTTTTCACATGAACCACCATATTCTTAACACCTTGAAATAGAGGAATATTCTTGCACTTATATTATTAAAAATAATCTTCTCTACCACCAAAATCACAATGTTATATGGTTGCTAAATTACCCTCTAGCTTTCATTCATTTCACATTAATCTCCCTAGACTACATCTTTCATCCACAATTGCATTTATAAATCAGGAGTGTTAGTTATATTCATTATAATGTGCTATCATCAACACTATACATTTCCACATATATGTATATATATTCAATATACCTTATTAAATATTCTGCATACTTTCATTATCAGCTCCTCATTTCAACAGACATTCTTTCACCTACTAACCTATACTCTACAGGCTAACTCCACAGGTTTACTTATTCTATTTAGTTCATATCAGTGAGACCATACAATATTTGTCCTTTTGTGTCTGGCTTATTTCCCCCAACATAATATCATCAAGGTATATCCATTTTGTCATGTGCCTCCACAGTTCATTTCTCCTCACAGATGAATAGTATTGCATTGTATGATTATACCACATTTTGTTTATCTATACATTGGCTGATGGGAATGTGGCAGTTTGAGATAACTTATGAATCTCAAAAAGGGAAATATTATGTTTGTAAACTAATCTATTCCTCTGGATGTGATATGCTTTGATTGTATTAAGTTCAGTGAGAATCTTTTGCTTAAGTGTACTGTGATTGTATAATCAATGTAGGGCTTCATTTGGCCTACATCAGTAAGGTATAACTCAGGTTGAGTCCCTGCCCTCTTGGTGGGCCAAGATAAAGAGACACTCAATCAAGAAGACAGGAGAAGAGAGATGAGCAATTCCCCTGATAGTTTGCAGCTGACCTTGGGAAGAGAGTTGAGACTAATAGAGGAAGCCCTGAGAGACAAGTCCTAAGCCAGCCTAAAACTGAGTTTGGGAAGCAGATGGGCCCACAGAGCTTCAAGTGGAAGGGGAAGTCCAGGAAGGAGAGACCAGGCAGAGGTCAGTGACCATCTGGCTTCAAAATATGTCAACTGAATTTGGTGATAAAGCAACCTCGAGTTGGACTTTTCAGGGCCTGTAACTATAAGCTTTTAACTCAAATAACTACACTTTATAAAAGTCAGCAGATTTCTGTTACTTTGCATCAACACCCCTTTGGCAACCTAATACAGGACACTAAGGTTATTTCCATCTTTTCACAATTGTGAAAAATGTCGTTATGAACATTGCTCTGCAAATGTCTGTTCCAGTCCCTCCTTTCAGTTCTTCTGAATATATTAGAAGTAATGGGATTGGTGGATCATAAGACAGTTCTATATTTAGCTTCCTGAGATACCACCACACTATTTTCCACAGAGGTACACCATGCTTCATTCCCACCAACAATAAGGGAATGCTACTACTTATCCCCATCTTCTCCAGCAGTTGTAGATTTATGGATATTTTTCTTGACAGTTTTTTTCAACATTTAATAGACAATAATTGACACATTCCAAAAAGTTTATAACAATATTCATTCCCACAATAAATGTATAAATCACTTTTTCCTTATACTTCCATTAAACTTGGATACTATAAATAGTTCAATTTTTAATTTTTTTCAATATTATGGATACATATTAATAAAGCACAAATCCATTCAAAGAGTACAGTCACTGGTTTGGTGTAATCACATTTGTGCATTCCTCACCCCAATCACTACCAGAGTATATTCATTATTCTGATAATAATAATAAACCAAAACAAACAAGACTCATCACTTCTAAATCTCTCTATGCCTCACTTGGGGTACAGTGCTACTATTCTTCTTCCTGCTTTCTAGTATATTTGTATTTATATTTTGTAAAAACCATCTTATTTATGCAATATCACCCATGTTCGTATTTTACATGAAGTTTTACCATCTTATACAGTCCAATGTTACATTTTTTAGCTTTCCATCTAGTAATATTTTAATAATGGCTTTCTATAAGGTGTGAAATGATAACTCAATATAGTTTTGATCCACATTTCCCTAATAGTTAGTGATGCTGAACATTTTTCATGTGTTTTTTTGCCATTTGTAATTCTTCTTTGAAAAAATGTCTTCAGGGCTTTGTACATTTTAAGCTGGCTTTCTTGACTTTTAATCATTGAGTTGTTGATCTTTTATAATATTCCTAGTAAACCCTTGTAAGATATGTAACATTCCTATCAAACCCTTGTAGGATATGTAATTTCCAAAATTGTCTACCTTTGAGTAGGCTGCCTTATGATTTCCTTGACAAAGTTGTTTGAAACACAGAAGTGTTAAATTTTTTATAACAATTATTTTATTTTAAGAGAAGTTTTAGAGTACATAAATGTTACATAAAAATATGAGGGATTCCCATATACCCTTATCTCTACCCAACCCACACATTCCCACATTAACCAGTAGTGTCATACATTTTGTACAATTGATGAATACATATTGAAGCATTGCTGATAATAAGGGACTACAGTTTTCATTATACTTTACACTCTATCCCACACAATTTTGTAGGTTATGACAAAATATACAATGGCCTGTATCCATCACAGCAATGTCATGCAGGACAAATCCAAATGCCCCCATATTATACATAATGTTCCCTCTCCTATCACTCAGAACCTCTGGAGACCTCTGCCTGTATATCAATGATAAGAGTTCTTCCATTGCTAGAATAATAAGTCTGCAGTACAATAAAAATAAGTCTCCTTTAGTCCATTGTTCATTCTCTAATCTTGAGGATTTAGGGATGCTTATGCCCACTCTGATTCTAATTGAGAGGGAGCTCAAATCACATGGATCAGATGGATGGAACTATCTTGCTTGCATTTGCAGATACTCTCTATTCCTTGGGATGGGTGTTGGCCATCATTATACCCTCCTTAGTTATCCTGGGTGAGTCTGATGAACCAAAGAGTAGATGTTGCAACTCTTCTGAAATTCAGGGCTCAGTGGGAACATGGACAGAACAAAGATTTAAGTTTTCATACATTATAAAGTATAGTGCTAATTATATGTTCAAATACAAAGGGGAGAATAGTAATGTGTAAAGAAATTATAAATGAATCTTACTGTTACACAGGGGAGCATGAATTCCAAAGTAAGGCCCACTGACTGGGTGCTGAATTCCTGAACTGTCTATCCCACTTAGAGTTTCTGGATGTCTCTAGTGCCCTCAAGAGCCCTGGTATTTAAGGCACTGTTTACTGTTTCAATCAATGAGACCCTGCTGAGACTTGAATAAGTGTAACCTCTGGATTGACCTTCCAACTCATTTTGAAATCTCTTAGCCAAAAAAGCTAATTTGTATTTACTATTTCACCCTTTGGTCAAAGTATTTTCCCAGATGCAATGCTTGTTGGTGTTTGGTAAAAATCCATTGGTGACAGGAAGGTACATTCCCTGAAGCCATGTCCCATGCTGGGGAAAGGTAGTGTGTGTTTATATGCTGAGTTTGACTTAGAGAGAGGCCACATTTGAGCAACAAGGAGGCCTTCAGGAGGCAACTCTTAGGCATTATATAAAATTAGGCTAAGTTTCAATTTCACAAGAGAAAATTCATAAGTGCGATCAGCAATATCAAAGGCTTGACATAATGGTCTGTTTTCCTTCACTAGGCACTGTCCTTGAGCTGGTGGATTCTGATGCCTACTAGAGAATGTAGCATAACTCTCCACGATGGAGTTAATATTCTTCTTTTATTGTGTGGATCTCCATCCACTGAGACAATGCCCCATGAACACATGAACATATCCATATGCCTTAGAGGTATGCACCAGGAGAGCCTCTTCCTATGCATACCCCATCACTAGCACCCTTCACCTGTGATCCTCCCCTGCCAGTGTTATGATGCTCCTGTATCCCAAACCTCTCCAAAACAGAAGCCAATAAAATAACCAAATAAAATTAATAAGAAAATGAAATAATTTTAAAAAGTAACCAAAAATTGCAAAATTTAAAAATATGAAAAAATAAAATTTTTTTAGACATTGTGCCTTTCATCACTGTAATATCTGTTTTTTTCATGTGTACAGTGTTTTTTCTTCCATATATCCCACCATTGTCAATTTTTTTCCATTTTATCTTCAAAGAAACTTTAAGATACAGAAAAGTCACAAAAAGTATATAGAGGATTCCCATTTTCGCAAAACCCTCCCCCTTTTCCCATCTCCCTTATTAATAAAATTTTGCATGCAGATGGTACATTTCTTACAATTGATGTACAATTATTGAAGCATTGCTACTAACCGTGGTTGATAGTTTACAATATAGTTTACATTTTGGATCTTACATTTTTAAATGTTTTCATGAAATTTGAAGTTTCCTGTATCCATTATTGCAAGATCATGCTGAACAATTCAAATACCCTAAATATAACATATGATCCAGCAATCCCACTGCTGGCTATACACCCAGAAGAAATGAAAGCATTGACATAACAGATAAATGCACAACAATGTACATAGCAGTATTATTCACTACTGCCAAAATTTGAAGTGATCCATATATCCATCAACAGATGAATGGATAAGAAACAGTGTTATATATGTAACATGGAATATTACTCAGCTGTAAGAAGGAATTCAGTATTAACACATGGGATAACAAGAATGAATCTTAAAGACCTTATGTTTAGTGAAGTAAGCCAGGCACTGAAGGACAAATATTATATGACCACACTGATACGAATTAAGCAAATTGAACAGACTCACAGAGACAGAGTCCAGAAGAAAAGTTTAAAGGAGAAAGAATGAGAGTAGAGGGTGGTGAGACAATGCCTATGTGTGCAAAATCTGAGACAAGGTGGAAGGGTGTATTTGAGCAGTGGATGAGTGTGACAGTTGTGCAGTGACGTGACTGGGTTCAGTGGTGCTAGTCTGTGAGGTGGAGTATGATGGGAGTGTTGGGTTGGACTATCATGGAACTGGAGGAAGGATTGGGGGAAGGAGCAGATGTTCTCTGGGGATTTGAAAGTCTGTGTTTCAAACAACAATGTTGACAATGTTCTTCTGGCAAATATGGCAGGGGAAGGTTACTGGTGTAGTCTGTTGGATGTAGGGCAGTATATGGAACTGGCCGCAATTGGGGTAGGCTTTTACGGAATTTGTAAGCATTCATTGTCTCACAGTGTGTTATATCAGTGGGTGGAAACCCACAAAACAAAAAAGAAAAAATCAAATGCCCATCCTGGGGAGTCCAGCTATGTTCTCAATTAGAGGGAAAGAATCCCTCGAGAATATAGACAGTACCTAGTAAAAGAAAACAGACCAATATCTCAGTACCTCTATATTATTGCAAGTAATTATGAATCTCATTCTTGAAAAAGTTGAAATTTAGTTGTTACCATAGGTTCTGAGGGAAAGGGGAGGGAAGAAGAGAATAGATGGAATGTAGAGCATTTTTAGGACCAAAGTGTTTAATTTTTAGGAGATCTCATTTATCTTTTTTTTTTTTTTTTTTT